>PVJN01030189.1:0-25822 GCA_004026805.1 Lasiurus borealis | reverse complement strand
AGCGCGCGCGTCTCCGTACCTCAGCTTTTTGCAGTTCCTCTGGGTGTCTGTGAACCCCTCTCTTTCCCTCCAGCTGCAGAACCCCCACTCAGCCAGCTTTCCTGTGGTTCTGGATGATGTCTGTTCTGTCCTTCAGTTGTAGTTCCGAAATTGTTGTGCGAGGCAGCCGTGTAGGTGTTTACCTATGCCGCCATCTTGCAGAAAAAATATGAGATGAACCTGGAACATCTTTTTCCAGTTAGGAAATACTCAAAATATGATGAACATTTATAAATATTAAAATAAGCGATGACAGTAATAGATTACAATGTATTGGATATAATAGGAATCAATAAGTCTATACTAAATAAATAAGAAGAAAGGGAAAGCTCTTCTTTACACTTGGAATACCAATTTGTAAGCCTACAAAGATTCTATTTGGCAACTACGATAGTGCTTAGGAGTTGTCAGTGGATGCTAAGCTGGTGAGTTGATAAACAATTAATGAGTGGGATATTGACAACTTGGAATAGCTCTAATACTAAAAGGAATCAATTACAAAGAGGAAACATAATGATCTTATGGTATAGAAACCTAGCAGGAACCAACACAATCAGGTGATGAAAGTCAACAGTGTGGGTCAGTGGTTGAGTGTCGACCTATAAGCCAGGAGATCATGGTTTGTTTCCAGTCAGGGCGTATGCCCCCAATGCAGGCTTGATCCCCACTGGGGTCATGCAGGAGGCTGCTGATCAGGATTTTCTCTCATCACTGATGTTTTTATCTCTCTCTCTCCCTCCCTGAAATCACTTAAATATATATATATATTTTTAAAAAGTCAATATCACTAGAAGTGGGTTCAGTCAACATCATGTGCTCCTACAGTAATCACCAAGAAGAACATTGCCCCATTTCTGTGGTGCTCCTAAAAAAAAGAGAGAGAGAAAACAAGATGGCAGTATAGGTGAACACCTAAACTGCTCCCTCCACAACAATTTTAAAACTACAACTAAAAGACCAGAACAGATATCATCCAGAACCACAGGAAAGCTGAGTGAGTGGAAATTCTACAACCAGAAGAAAAGAGAGGGGCTCACGGAGACTCAGAGGAGCTGCAAAAAGCTGAGGTACAGAGATGAGCATAGAGAGGATGGGCGGTGGAGTGCCTGGCTGGATTCCTCTCATGAGAGGGAGATGGAAACTCCCAACTGCACTGAACCCCATAACCGACTGCACTGAACCCCAGTTCTGGGCGAAACTCATATAGGGGGAAGCCTGGACTATCGTGAAAAGGGAGGAGTGCACAGAAACTTAGGGGATCTGCAAAAGGCAGAGGTCTGGAAGCACACTGAGTGTGCACACAGAGGGATGACTGCTGATTGTGCCACTGGCTTTCTCTAATGAGAGGGAGATAGAACCTCCCAACGCGCTGAACTCCACTTTCAATGCACTGAACTCCAGTCTCAGGTGAGACCCTGGGGACCCAGACTCATATGGGTCCTCAGAGCGCATGGACACTCAGGGTAGCCTTGAAAGGCAGAGGTCTGGAGGCGCATGAGCACAAGTGCACAGAGAGGGCTGCAGCAATTACTGAGGGACACTGAGACCCACGGTCTTCATAGGGCAGGGCTGATGGAAGCCAAGGCTGCCTGCTCAGCCCTGAGACTCCGACACATCCAAGCTGAACACAGAGGCTGTTGCAATTTTGTATCATAAGGCTGACTCCAGCACAGAAGTTCTCCATGCATAGACACAGCTGATTCTCACAGCCAACTGGCCTGAGGTCAATTCCCTACAGGGATATTAACAACAATCAAGGCTTAACTAAAACAAGGCTGTACACACAGTCCATAAAGGGGTGCACCAAGAGAGTCCACCTCACGTAACTGGGGAGGCAGAGCTACTGGGCAATATAAGACACCTAACTCAGGAAAGCAACAAAAATGTGGAGACAAAGGAACAGATCACAAATGAAAGAATTGGAAGAAAACAAACAACTGGATATAGAGTTCAAAACCACAGTTATAAGGTTTTTCAAGAATTTCCTAGAAAAAAAAATTGATAAATTTAGCGAGACCCAAGAGGAGATGAAAAATGACTAACTAAAAGTTAAAAATACACTGACTGAAATAAAAAATATTATACAGAGACCTAACAGCAGACTAGAGGAATGCAAGAATCAAGTCAAAGATTTGAAATACAAAGAAGCAGAAAACACTCAACCTGAAAAGCAAAAAGAAAAAAGAATCCAAAAATGTGAAGATAGTGTAAGGAGCCTCTGGGACAATTTCAAGCATACCAACATCAGAATTATGGAGGTGCCAGAAGAAGAGAGAAAGCAAGATACTGAAAACCTATTTGAAGAAATAATGACTGAAAACTTCCCCCATCTGGTGAAAGAAATAGACTTACAAGTCCAGGAAGCACACAGAACCATAAACAAAAGGAATCCAAAGAGGACCACACTAAGACACATCATAATTAAAATACCAAGAGCAAAAGACAAATAGAGAATATTAAAAGCAGCAAGAGAAAAACAGTTAATTACCTACAAGGGAGCACCCATACAATTGTCAGCTGATTTCTCAACAGAAACTTTGCAGGCCAGAGGGCAGAAATATTCAAAGTGATGAATAGCAAGAACCTACAACCAAGATTACTCTACCCAGCAAAGCTGTCATTCAGAATTGAAGGCCAGATAAAGAGCTTCACAGATAAGAAACTAAAGTAGTTCATTAACACCAAACCAGTATTATATGAAATGCTGAAAGGTACGCTTTAAGAAGAGGAAGAAGAAGAAAAAGGTAAAAATAAAAATTATGAACAACAAATACATATCCATCAACAAGTGAGTCTAAAAATCAAGTGAGTTAAAAATCTGATGAACAGAATAAACTGGTGAATATAATAGAATAAGGGGCACAGAAAGGGAATGGACTGACAATTCTCAGGGGGAAAGGAGTGACAGGGGTGCAGGGAGAGACTGGACAAAAATCATGCACCTATGGATGAGGACAATGTGGAGGGAGGTATGGGCAGAGGGAGGAGTGGAAGCCAGATGGAGGGGAGCTATTGGGGGGAAAAAGAGGAACAATTGTAATAAGAACAATATAGATTTATTAAATTAAAAAAAAAATTAGAACCTCCTGTAGAATTTTAATCTTCATTCTCTTTGAAACTGTTAAGGACATGATACAGAAAGGCTACAGAATTATTTCTGCTTAGAACCACATGAAGAAATATGACAACTAAATGCAACATGTTCATTGAGGTCCTATTCCCTGAAAGAAACATTTTTTAGACAAATGGCAAAATTTGCATGAGGTCTGTGGCTTGGACAGTAGTATGGTATCTGTAGATTTTCTGTCTTGAGGAGTTGTGTTGTGGTTATATAAAAGAATACCCATGTTTAGAAATTATACTCTGCAGTATTTTGATGTGATAGAGACAATATTTGTGACTTGCTCTCAATTGGTTCTCAAAAGACAGGATAAAAGCATAGAGAAAGAAGGAGAAAGGGCAATGGGGCAAATGTGGTGAAATGTCAACAATTGGGTAATCTGTGTCAGGGTGTATGAAAATCTTTATACCAATTGTGCAATTTTTCTGTAAGTTTGAACTTTAAAAACAATTACACATATTTTAAAGCAAGTAGAAGGAAAACTTACCCAAGACTGGCTTTGTAGGAAAGAATTTTGATAGGAAGTGATCTGGAATCTGGGATCTAAAATAGGTCAGCAATAGGCACTTAAGGGTCTGTGAGCGCCTTAAGAGGAGCAATAGTCTAGCTTTAGTTCTTATTTTATTTTGTTTTTAATGTTTGAAAATTAGATATTATTATTGATTGAATGCATGAATTGAAAAAAAACTAAAAGAAATTTGATAGGGATGGAAATTAGAATGTCAATGTGGCAATGGCAAGAAATTAGGCTGGAAAGGTTAAGCAGGAATTCAATAAATATAAGTATATATTTTTTGCTTATAAGCAAAAAAATTCAAGTAATTATAAAATGGCTTGAGAAATGGCAGCTCTCTACTGCATCCTAAGTGATTGTTAAATAAAGAGTTCTGATCCACATATATAAATTCTTTAATATTAATTTCTTTTGAAATAACCTGAAGTTTTAAGTAATTGGATAAGATTTATACTGCTTAAAAATAAACAAATTTTTACAAAAACTTGCCAATTGTCAGAATTATGTATACATGTATATATGTATATACTTCATAAGATCAATAGGTTTAAGTTGCTTAAATGGGTTTGTTCCGCTCAAACAGCTGCTCAGACAACTATGGAAACTCACAGTTCAGTATGTATCCTACTTTGACCCGCATAAATAAGCTCTGCCTGTTAATCTCCATCTTTTTCCATCCTACTTGTTCTTTTCGATGCAGCCAAATTGTGTGAACTTAATTGGAATATTATTTTTATTAATAGTTTCTTAGGGAAAATGTGACTACAAAAAAAGTATTCATTAGCCCCTTGGCATTTTAGTCCTGCTGCTCTTGCAATCCCAAATGAATAAAAGAATCTGTAGAAACAGAGCTTATATTTAAGAAGCAAAATTACTTATCTCAGTACCCTTAGTAAATTAATTTGGAGCAAAGGCATTATACTTATTTGAAAAATGTAGGAAAATGTAGGACAGCTTTTGCCTACGTGTTTGTTCCCCCAAAATATTTATTTTGCTTGCCACAAAATTGGGCAAAACTGAATAATTTTAGAACTAAGAACTTATATTAGGTGTATAGACCTATAAAATTTATAAATGAATGTGAAATATAACAAATCTTATTAAATAATCAAATGCATTCTGTAATTATAGGAATTTTTAAAGAGAATTGTTAAAGCCCTTGTTTTATAAATATTTACAGTGTTGCTTTTTATTTTGTTTTTACTAAAAACGCTAGGCACTTGGAGGTGTCCCAGGAAGTCAGCCATTACTTCCCAGTGGAATGGACCCAACTCGACAACAAGGTGATTGTTTAAAGTAAAAGTGAAATAGATGTGCAGAATCTCAAAGGAAATATTTTATTTTTTAAGGAATTCTTTATTTGAATAAATCTTCCATAATTATACCAGTTGCATTTTTGCAGATGGCATGGCCAAGTGATTTATATTTTTAGCTACGTCTTAATTATGCATAATGATGAAGGCCGTGATAGCATGAGAAACAGAATAATTTAGCACCACACAGAGAGGAGACTCCTGCCCTCTGGTTTGGCACCCATGCTCATTTCCTAGCTAATACCTTCCTACTTTTATTTTAGGACATCCAAATATGGGTGGCCCAATGCAGAGAATGACTCCTCCAAGAGGAATGGTGCCCTTAGGACCACAGGTAAATAATCAGAAAGTAAACACTGAATTTTTTGCCTTTACTTTATATAAACAAACTATGTTATTTCCTGGCTTTTGCTGTATGCCTTAAAGGCTTGATATAATACAGTTGTTAGGCTCTTGAGAGTATAGTATCTGTAACATCCAAATCAATGTAGCAGCAAACCATATTTACAGGTGCTGTCACATATGCATTCAGTACATTTGAGAAAATACATTATGGGGATTATTATAAAAAAATAACTATTACCCTTTTGTTAGTTATATTGAAAAAATATATAAAAATTTATAGAAAGATTGTTATAAAAGATAATAGCCATATAAATTAAATGATTAAAAATATTAAAATAAGCAATATAAAAATACTTCTCTGTCTTTTGGAGGATGCTGTTGACTATTTTATACTACCATATTTCTTTATAGAATATGAAAATAATAGAGAATCATTTGGAAATAACCATTGGAAATTTGTCTTGCTGAACAAGCATAGTGCTATCAGTAAACATCAGATGTTAGCCTATTTCTCTATCAAAATTTCCCAGAAGTATACACTGAGGTCAAATCTATTCTAGTTGTTGGTGACACTTTTTAAGTATGCTGTTCCAGGATATTATTTATTTTGGCTGAGATATCTTTTTTGTCTTTCCTATGAAAACTACATGGGGTAGAAATTAATTTTATAATGTTATATTTCAAAGAAACGAATCCAAATCCAGAATTTAAAATTTTTACCTCATGGGTCAGAGGTTAGCATGTTATAATGCTGGTTAAAAGAAGGAATTAATTTATTTTATTTGTCTTTTTCAAAAAAGGTATTATTAGTGACAATTTTAGGAATTGTTCCATGTATCTACTTTTAAAAAATTAAGATTTTGTTGTGTGGCCAAAAGAGTCAGAGATTTAGAATCTAATACCCAGACGATGTGACTTAGGCGTAGGAGTTTTTAACCAGCATATAGTAATAAATGTATGAGCTGTATTGAAACATGAAGTGCATATAACCTAATTTTTTCAGAAATACCATATTACATGGGGAAAAACACTATGTGAGTTAGTCTCAGTCAGGAAAGAATAACTTCTATCATTAAATTAAATATATGTGAGATACTCCGTCAGAAAAAAAAATAATTTGTTTCCTTTAGGCTGTCTTTATGTGCTTTCTTAAGATCTTATAAAAATCTGATTTCGATATTTAAATTACTTTCCTTAGTACTACTCATATTAGCAATAATAATTTGTGAGCAACCATCATAAGCTATTAATAGTAATTAGAATTCATAAAATCTATAGGATATTTCATAGATAGAATATACAGAAGTTTTTAATAAACTAAATATTTAATGAACTAAGCCAACCTATTTAGCTATACAGAATGTAATGACTTTTTTCAGATTTCCATAATATATATATTTTAAAGATACATCAAAACTGCATGCCTATAATTTAATCAGACTTAATTCAGTTCACTGGTTTTTCAGGTAGCTTTTGTCATTCCTAGACCAATATTTTTAATAGTTTGAAAACTAGAGTCTGATTTAAAAGTCTGTTTTGCAGTATTTGAAATAAATACCTATGTTTATGTTTTCCCTATTCACCACACTGACCTAAAACTCAAAAAAAATAATATGTTTTGATTTATAAATAGCTGTATGTTTTGTTACAAGTAAAACATTCAATGTAAGATAATATATTTCTGGTGAGTAATCTCTTACTAATGAGTTTTAATAAGTAAGTTTAGTATATAAGTTTGAATTCTTTCTTTGCATATTCAAACCCAAATAAAGTAGTTTATTTCTTCCATTTGGATTGGTATCCTTGCTATCTATTTCTATATAATTTGAGGGAAAGAAAGTGTTTTGTGTGAGTTTACCTAAGAAGCTAGAAATACCTACACTCATTTTGTAAAATCACAATATATAAAGTATAAAAGGCTAAAGGAAGTATATATATATATATATATATATATATATATATATATATATATCATTTACTTAAATGAAAACAGGAATCATATGAATGAATAATAGATAAAAAGTGAGGTAAAAATCTTTTGGTTGGGGGAATTCTTCTGAGGTATTTACTCATAACACCTGGTATATAAAAAAATAGACATTATAAACTGAAATGTGTAGTAAAGGTTAGCTGTGTTTCTTGAAAGAAAATAGGAAAACAACTTTCATAACAGACTTTTAATCATACAGATGCCACCTAAGAGTATAATGCACCTGCTTTTTTTGTAGTTGAATTATAGAAGCATATGTTGTTTCTGGCTTTATGCACAAACAAAATATACATCTGGTTCTTATTGTAGATACTATTGCTATTATTTTTTGAGCTTGAGGTCAATGTGGTGAAGAGGGATAATAGTTATCTATTAGAACAATTTAATTATTAAACAAAAATTATATATTGTCTAGTGATTTTTATACAATGCTTATTTAGGCAAAGTACACCCCTAGGACAATAGTAAATATGTGATTAATATTTATTGCATGGATGGAGATAAAAGTTTGCTCTAAATCTTGGCATATTTTTTCCACCTTTTAATCTATTTCAATTAAAAGTTCATGGTAACACATGATTTTTAAAAATAATATCACTGTCTCTTTAATGGAAAAGCAGAATTATCTATTTAATCAAGAAAAGTCGCTTTCCTAATACTGTACCAAAATTTGAAGTCATTTTTTTACTTGCTTTTGTGCAAGAAATACTTAGCTTGTCTGGGTTCTATGCTCAGCAGGTGCCATGTAATTAACAGTAAAATTCACCAAGACTACCCAACTATTTCTAGTTCTTCTGGAAATCTAAAGGCTAACTGATTTACATAGAAATGAAAACATACCGTGATTTCCAACTCAGATATTTGAGGTGGAGAAATGGTGAGATGGAAATACGTGATGGGCTGTCACGTAAAGAGAGAGTAAACGGATTTCTGTATTTTCAAATATAAGATCGAAGTAGACTTCAGTTCAGGATAAAGGAGAAATTTCTAGAAATTAAACTGCCCAATCATGGAAAAACTTTGTAAACTTTCCAAGCAGCGTCTGAAGAGCCATTTTGTCAGGAACATTGCATTGGGAGTGAGATTAACCAGATGGAATTGTATAGCTGCCATAAACTTTAAAATTCAGCGATTCTAAATTAGCTCTTTCTATTCTGCCTTTGTTGATACCACTTGGAAAGCTAGTTGTTATTCTTTCATATATTCCTGTTTTCTTTTTGCTTCAAATTAATTGTAAAATGGAAATATTTTATAAACCTATCAAATTATAAATTGAATAATTTCTTACTTCCTGTGACACTTGACCACTGGGTATACCAGGAAGAGTAAAACAGACTCTGCCTTCAAGGTGCTCACTGTTTAGCAGGAGGAGCAGAAACACAAAGAAAAACTATTATGCAGCAGAAAAAAAATTGTAAAAGGAAAATATGCATACTCTATCAGGGAGTCATTACATAAAGAAGCTAAGTAATTCTGTTAAGAGCTCAAGGGAAGCTGTTGAGAACTCATTTAAAGTTGGTCCCTTATTAATGGTGACAAAAAAAATAGTAACTATAATTTTGGAGCACCAGGTATCATGCTTTTAATATACCAAACACTATCATAGGTGTTCATATGATTTCATTTTATCCTCCCACAAGCTTACAAGGGAAAAGATGTTATCACTGTATAGATAAGGAAATTAAGGTGGAGCAGATCATTGGGAGGATCACTGGCCCAAGATCACACATGTAGAAAGAGGGTCAGAGAAAATGGGGCAGGGACAATAGAGATTCAACCCAATGTCTTTCGGTGTCCAGAGCTATGAGGAAGACTAATGTTTTCCTTGATGCTGTAAAACACAGATCTTCTAAGACCAAAACTAAGGGGAAACTTTCCTTGTGTTACATTTCTATTATATTTTACCATTCAGATTTTTTCCCAATGATATTCTTCTCCTTGCTAATACTATCACTGCCTCCATCAGGCCTGATCCAGAGGTTAAGGAAATAGCTATCCTTTTAAACCCTGGTTTAAAGTATGGATAGAAACCATTCTACTGTCCTGTAGCACACAAAATCAGGATGTTTAAGATTTCCTGAAAGTAACAGAAATAAACAATGAAAATAGCAAGTAAGTAAATAAATTATTTATAAACTGTGGCTTACTCTGGAGTTAACAGACTTACTTCATTGAATATTTCCTTGTCATCTTAGCACCTACTCCACAGCCACAGCACATGAGTTACCATGAGTACATATGTATTGTTTGTTTCCGAACCACAAGATACTCAATAGGTTGCAAAAAGTATTGGGGAAGAGGGGAAGAAGGTAAGAATTGTAGGAAATGAGGACAGGAAATATGTGAATAACCCCAGAGAGCCAGGCTGAGGAGTTGAGTCTGTATTTGATAGGCAGTGCTTTTAAATGATTGGAAGAAGACAGTTTTAGGACCAGAGTTTTGGAGGGCGGTACGGAGAATAGATTGGAAAGGGGAGAGGCTGAGTCAGAGAGACTAAGACAGTAAAGTAATCTCGGTAAATGACAAATATTAGTGATACTTCAAGAGCTGTTTCACAGGTAGAATCAATAGACTGTGGTAACTCACTGGATACAGAAATTGAAAACAAAGAAAGATACATCAAGGCTCCTGGAGATTCTTAGCCGGGACTGTTGTGTGGAGGTCATTCCACAGAACTGAGGAAAGTAATGTAAAGGGCAGCCGTAAGAGAGACTATTCAGTGTACTTTCCGTCCTGCTGAGCATGAAGTGGAAATGATTCATGTGAAGTTCAACATGAGTCACCCAGGCACTTCGGAGATCTATCATGACAAAATAGAAAAGATTTGGGATTCCTAATAGAAATAGTTGTTGAACTAATAGTAGCAGGTAAAATTACTCATTAATGTCCATTTATTGAAGTAATAAGAATGATTTGGCCCTTATGGGAATTAAAGTAAGCTAATATAATATGCATGTTAAAACATTAAAATCATTTTTATCATTTGTATGACAGAAACCTATTGAATCATAATTTACGCATACATATTCTGAGTTTAGTTTTCATATATTGTTATACATTGATATTAGTGCATTTCTGTGTTAGATATATTATTTTATGAACAGAAGTTTGCATTCAACTCTCTTTTATTTAGTTCACCAGGAGGTATTTTTTTCCCAGACTTTATGTAAATGTTCTGAGTATGACAATTTCAAACATGTTGACTACGTATTTTCCTTAAAAACAATTTTTGTGAAATGTTTTAAAGTTCACTGTTGTACAGATATGCAAATTAATAAAGAGATGTTTAGTATCATTGCAACTATACCTTAATCATTTAACATGCTACAATGACTTTACATAGTTTTTAAAAGATACAAACCAAAGTAATTGTTAAAATAGAAGCAAAAGTACAAGAGTGGACCCTTCAGAGAATGAATTGCACAGGCCTTATCCAGCCAGGAGTTGTGTAGGGAAATCATTAACCTGCTCTCCTTTCTTTCCCCCCTCCTCTTTGGTTTTGTTTTTTTGTTTTGTGGTAGTCTGACCCTTGGTTATCATTACAGAACTATGGAGGTGCAATGAGACCCCCACTGAATGCTTTAGGTGGCCCTGGAATGCCCGGAATGAACATGTAAGCAAAATGCTGTATTATCCTATTTTCCGTCTTCAAAAGCCACACTGATTTGTAAGACAGTTTGAGTTCTTCAGTTCTGGGAGGTGTAAAAGTGGAGTAAGCATGACCTGTTGTGTTCACTTCATTTTCAGAACATATTCTCCAGGGTTTTCTTCCTTCCCTTTTACCTTTCATATTTTTCCCATTTTCAGATGACATAGATGCCAACTGTTAGCCTGTTTCTTTTTTTCTTTTATATTTTATTTAATTATCATAAAAATGAAGTTTTTTTAAATAAATAAGGACATAGTCTCCATATCATCTACACAAAAGTATGAAGAGATTGTGTCTTAACTCTACAGAAGTGAATAATTTATTAGTAACTTCATTTTAATAGGTACCGAATGATTCCTAAGAGTGGCATTTCCGGCTCTTCTGTATGTGCCTTTTGCTTTGTTGGGCCTACTCTCAACACAGAAGGAATTCTCTCTGGTAGTATCTTCTCTATTAAAGAACTTCCACAGTATAAGATGAATTTCCTTTTGAAAAATCAAGGTGCACTTAGATAGGAGTAAACAGTTTGGGATTTTTGTTTGTTTGTTTTTATGAAAAGGCCTTTTATGAAAAGACAGTGGGTTGTTTTTATCAGCCAATATCATGCAATTTGTTAAGGAATTTTTAATTATCCAAGTTGCCCTCAAAGTTCCATAAACTGCAAATTGGGATTCCTGTAAATTAGATTCCTTAAAGGTGTTTGTTAGTGACCTTGATTAATTGACTAGAAGAGGATCAATTCCAGGATGTGGCTTAAAGAAAGCTTACAGAAATGATAAAGATGTTTAATATAGGGTTGTGGGTAGTCTTCTCTATTCTGTTTCCATAATACATGCTTTGGTCACTTACATGTCAAATTAAACAACTCTGCCATCATTTAATGGCATTGAAGATATACTGTGAGATACACACAGGGATTTTCATATGAAGCAATTTTGCCTAAAATAGAAAATAGGTTAATAGGTGGGTATCAGCCAGACTGAAAACTAACAGAACAAGGGGGAAAAGTAGGTCAAATTTTCCTAACACATCTTTTCATTTTTGAAGTAAAAAATGGATAGACATGAAGTCCAACTTTTCTTAAGTCCCTCAAAGGCTTAGCCTTTATTAATGGTTGCTGCAAAAAGGAGTGAGTGATATTATGTGCTGATATCAAAGCTGAAGCTCTTAACAATAAGATTTAGGTATGTATATAAAATTTACCCACCTGAGATTCTGACTTTAAAATGCAGTAGCTTTTAAGGAATATACATTTTTAATACCATGATCAATCCAGAATTATCATTAAATATTAAGAATATATACAATATTTTAGGACTCTATGTTATAATTAAATACACACATATAATTATGAGAACAAAATAGCTGCTTAAAATGCCTATGTTAACTTAAATAAATACATAGATATATATGGGTACATTTAATTCCCTAAAGTATGAAGACTAAAAATATGGATGAAAATCCTATATAATAAAACCCTAATATGCAAATCCCAACCAAACCAAGCAAACGATTAGTCACTATGACACATACAGACCACCAGGGGGCAGATGCTCAACACAGTGTCAGTGCACTCCCACAGGGGGAGCACCACTCAGCCAGAAGCCGGGCTCGTGGCTAGCGAGCGCAGCAGAGGTGGCAGGAGCCTCTCCTGCCTCCAAGGCAGCACTAAGGATCCCTTGAGGGATATGCACCTGCTAGCTTAGGTGGACATCCCCTGAGGAGTCCCAGACTGCAAGAGGGTGCAAGCCAAGCTGAAGGACCCTCCCCCACAGTGCCCGAATGTCATACCTGGGCCTCTAGTTTTAGTATAATCATTTTTGTTTCTTTGAATTTGTGTTTCTCATTTAAAAATACCCAGGTACTTTGAAGTATTTTTGTTATATGTTACTACTTATATAATTTCTGATGTTTAAAGAACCTTTAAGCCTTACAGACTCAAATTTCAATTATTTGTTACTATTGACTTTTATTTGGGATCCTAAATCATTTTCAGTTTTCTGTAAATTAGGATTCCTTCAAGAATGATGAAGTGTAAATGTGTATGTGTTTACATTTGTACATATGTCCCTCTAAAAGGGAAAGTTCTCATGTATGGAAGATCAAACCAGAGAGATTAATTTTTGTATTGATATTGGCCCCAACAAAGTGAATTTAAAGAGACATTTAAAAAAAAGAAACATTATCTCCATTGTACTCAATAGAGTAAACTTCATTGAAATTTCCTTCATAATTTATTCTTTTAAACAAAATAAATCTTAATGTGTTTTGACAAGTGTTTCTGTTATTTCTTCTTTTATTTTTTTACATGTTGGGTATCTTAAAAATTAAAAGAACTGGCATTATAACAGCGTTAGCTTAAGCTACATTTTTAATAGTCTAAAATACTTGAATGCTGGGTCAGGAGAGACCTGCCAGAAAATCATTATCTGGATGAGTTTTCTTTAGCTTATTACTTTCTTTGTTTGCCATGAAAGTTTAATGACAATGAAAAATATCAAACCCTGGTCACTAAAGTAATTAAATACTGTATTTTCACTAGCAACTTTATCTCTTTATTGAAGAAAATACCATTTGAAACAGAATTTTAATAATTTTGTTTAAAAAGTTGGTCACCTCCAAAAAATACGGTTATTCTGATATAACTTTTACATTTCATGCTCTAAACTCAGGATAAATTATAGTATCATCTAAAAATTAAATAATATATACTTTTATTGTTTCTATAACTAGTTATATCTTTAGAAGTAAAAACTTAATGTCAATTTCAGTAACTTAAGTTAGAATTTATAAACCAAAGTAAATGTTTTCAATGTGTTACAGATTGTTTTTAAAGGAAGCTATATATTTTAACTAACTACATTTTTTACGAATTCCCAAAGAATTTAGGATTCAGCATTAAAGCATTTCTAATGCAATGTTATGTCCTTGGTATTTATAGAAACAAAGGATGAAGTATTTCAAAGACTCTAGATCTTGTTCTATTCATATCTTACAGAATCATAAAGTTGTTATCTGGAAATAAAATGACTGTGAATTACAAAACAAAAGAGCAATTTTCTGAATGGTAATCATGGTTGCTTTGATTTTATAATACCCACATACCTTACAAAAACCTATGGACTTTTTCAATTCCATTTTTCTCTTTATTTTTAAATGAAATTTTTATTTGAAATAATGCCTATGTCATAGATTATAGATTATTTTCTTGATGATACTGGTGGCCCTCAAAAGTACTGGGAATGACTGAGCTTAGTAGTTGTCCTAATAAAAATACTCCCTACTGTAACCCCCACTTTATTTAGTGCTTTCATGAAACTTAAAATGTTTTCAAATTTAATAGTAAAGTTGAGGAACTTTAGTTTATCCATGTGAATATGTAACCAATTATATTAAAGTGTAATTTAATATGAAATACATGACATTAGATTGGTATTTTCAAATAATTGAAATGTACCAAAAGTATTTTGTTACTTATAATAAATTTAATACTTAACATTTAATTTAGTGTTTTTTAACCATTTGTATGCCATAAGTGTCTATAGACGCAAGCGGCAGACCTTTTTTAGTTAAATTCAAAATATTGTGGCAGTTAACTGGTTAATTGTTATTTTTATTAAATCAAGTAAAATGTTAAATTTAGTTTAGCATGTTAGTATAACATTAAACAAATTGAAAAATAACAAAATATTTTACTTTAAATATACATTACTCATACAGTTGTTATTTGAACATAATATATAATGTAATTGTATACAATTTTTTGCCATTATGTTGATATAGTATATTTTTATGTTGTTTTCAGATAAAATATTTCTCAATTCTTTATTGTATTTTATTTAACATCAAACAAACCATATGAAAAGTAATTAAGATAGAATTTACAAGCCACAGAATAAGAATAAGGGGTCTTTTTCTGAGTTAAAAATTCTCACTGCAATTAGAGGGAAAGGAGAATTTTTAGTGATTCTAATTACAGAGAACTGACTGTCAGTAGTCAATTTTTTTATCAGACAGTATTTTTTCAGGTATACTTCATACCAAAGGAGGAAGATAAGTAACCTTTCTGACTTAGGCATTAATTTTGTTTTAAAAATGTGATGTTCTTTTAGACTATAGAATATAAATCATTCTTCACCCTAAAATAAAGTAATATATTGACATACACTGGTATAGGTTACCTCCTATTTTTCCCAAGATTTACTCTGGCCACTGTGTTCTACTACAATTACCACAACAAGAAATGGGGTTCTCTTTGTTTAATACTAACTAAATTGTCATTATCACTGAAAGATAGATTGATATATAAATGTATTATGTAATATGGGATAATCTGATTATTTAAAAGAGGGAAAATTTAGACACTTTTGTGTACATTTATTTGTAGCTTAAAACAATCATTTTTATATGTTTGATATTTTACAAATAATTTTATTTTTAATGAGATACATGGGGTACTTATATTGATATTACAAGATTATACTTTATAGTATCTATTTCATAATTAAGACTTTTTACTTAAATAGTGTTTTTTTAATAATTTGAGTATATGTATATATTTACTGATATATATATTCATAACTTTTAGTGGTTATTACAATAACTGAAGTTAATATTAAAGTGAAACTGGGCTTCTTAAAAGTAGTTTGATTTGGAAAGAAAATTACGTTGTGAAATGATAAAATTGTTTCATAATTTACAATCCCTATAGCTTTTGTTGTTCTCAGGAAAAGTAAAATATGTTTTTATCATACACACTAGAAAAAAAAGAAAAAGCTGTGAAAATAAGTATAAAGAGAGCAGTTTCATTGTTGAACTAGAGCTTCCTGGTGACTGTATTGTAAATTTTAATATTTTATGCTATTATTGTGAAACATTCAAAGCATAAGTTAAAGTCTTATTTATCATATTGTCTTATAGGGGTCCAGGTGGTGGTAGACCTTGGCCAAACCCAACAAATGCCAATTCAGTGAGTATATGTATTTTTAAATTTTCTTTGCACTTTTTAGTATTTAATAACAAAAGTCTGTTGCTTTTGAAAGCCCTGCAGTTAGTTATATTAATCTTTTAAAAAATAATCATTCAAAGCTATACATCTTGTGAATATTCTTTTAAATATTCATAATTGTAATTTTTTCACTTAAGGTTTAATGTAAACAAGCATTCTGCATAGATTAACAGGCCTTCAAAAATAAAACAGTGTGATTTAAATATACTACAGTAACCTATAAAATGATGTGATTTATGTAAAATGATTTATTATAAAATGATTTGATCTTCTAAACTATAATCACTGAGTTGCCAGAGAGATCAGTCTCAATCAGGTTTCTTATGATTATATTTTCTGTACTAGTGACACCTAGGTTTGCTCTGTTGCGGCCCCAGGAAGCAAGTGTGCATTTGCCTTGAGCCTGTGGTCTAAATTGCCATTCTTACACATCTATCTGGGATTTTCCTTACATGTTTTATGGCAGTGGTTTGCACAAATATTTCTCTCTTAATAATGTCACATAAAGTATGCACAGGTTGAAAATTAAATTTACAATCTTAAAATTAATATGATTTTTATTTAATGATCCTGCAGATATTTCTCCTTCTTGACTTTGAAATCTTGTATTCTTCATTATGTGAGTGTAGTCTGCTGTGTATGTATGTGGAGTGTGAACCAAGAGAATTAGCAAGAGACTGAAATACAGCTTGTAAAGTCTATGAATATCTGCCCAGAGAGGGTGCCTTTTCCAATATACACTGAGATGCCTTCAATGGCTAACAGTGTCCTTCCTGCCAAACCAACATGAAACTGGTCAATGTATTTAAATTAAACTGGTTAATTTAAACTTCAAGAAAATTTAAAGTGAGGTGTGTACTGTATAGGAAGAATCATCCTAAATCCATTACTATTCTAAAGCAAAAACCACGTTCTTCTCACGTAATTGCCGTATTTTTAGAGAGAAAAAAATAGCACATATGACCAGCCTCTCTAAAAATCAATGGAAAAAATATCCTTGGGTAAGGGTTAATAAAATAAATAAAATAAATAAAAATAAATCACATAATTATTTCTCTAATAAACTATACACTTTTAATTTTTTTTCTTTTAATTTCCTTCCTTTCTACCTTCTTTCCTTCCTTCCTTCCTCCCTTCCTTCCTTCCTTCTTCCTTCTTTCCTTCCTTCAGTCTTTCATGCTGTTCTTTGTCCTTCTGGTGGTCACCCATTCTCTGTAAGTCTCAGCTGCCCAGCTCAAATATATCTTCTATACCCACATAGTACTTCTACTTATATTGTTATTTTATTTCTCTCACACTAGGCTGTCAGATACTGCTGGTAACTTTCAAGAACATTCAGTAGAATGCTAGGGGATGGAGCCCAAATGCTCCATTTGTTTTAATGAAGGTATCAAAGAATATACAGTAGAAATAGCAAGGATACGCCAAAATCAAAGGGCTTAACAGGGTAAAATGGAAATACATTGGACTAGATTAGATAAATTTTTAAGTATTTTTAAATGTTTATTATATTTAACTGTATTTGAAGGAGCCATGAAGAGGGGAAATTGTAAAATATAAAAGGAGCAAGGACTTGGGAGAAATAGGGTGGTTAGGAGAGGCTAGTTTTGGAAACAAAAAGAAAGATATTTTTTTCTACCAGACATAAATGGATAAAAAAATTAAATTTATAAATAATAAAGTATTGAGCAGAAGATGAAGGCCTAGCAAGAATTGATACCTTTAATGTATGACTGAAGGTACCAACTCAGGATGGTATAATCATCATGAGAGCTAGCTCACAAAAATCAGTTGTTAAATGTTCAGGAATTTTGTGAGCTGATTGTTAATCACTGATAGCTTGAAATCTGTCATGTGGTAATATTTACACCACAGAAATTGACTCCAATATGGAATCTCACCCCCCAAACTTCCACCCCCCAGAAGTTGCAGAATTTACTGGAACACTACTGAAATGCTTCAGGGCTTCCATAAAGGCTGAGCCAAAATGCTTCCATGTACTCATGAATATTAGATTACATTTTGGCCTTGTCAAGTTTGCTTTGTGTTTCTTTCCAGGAAATTCCTACTATAAAACAGAAAAAAAAATTAACAAAGAAGGCTTTAGGATAATGACTTTAAGATACTGGAGAAAAATAAAATGCTGATATGGGCATGGGGAGAGGCAGAGGCAATTTATTAGTAAGCTAGTAGGGGGAAAATGGAATTAGTAAACATGAAGAAATTGTGATGGGAGAAGATTTTGAATGAAATATTATAAAGGGGAAGAAACCAAGATGGCGGCATAGCTAAATACCTAAATTGCTGTCTCACACACAAGATTAAAACTACAATTAAAGACAAAACGGACACCATCCAGAACCAAAGGAAAGTTGGCTGAGTGGAAATTCTGCAACTAGAAAGAAAGAGGAAAGCACATTGAGACTCAGAGGAGCTGCAAAAGGCTGAGGTATGGAGTCATGCGCATGTGCGTGCAGAAGACAGGCGGCTGAGTGCATGGCTGGCTTACTCAAGAGAGAGGGAGATGGAAGCTCCTGACTGCACTGAACTCCAGTCCTGGGCAAGACTCTGGGAACCCACACCCATTCGGGGGGAATCTGGACTGTCAGGAAAAGAGAAAGCATACTGAGACTCAGGGGAGCTGTGCAAGGCAGAGGTCCAGAGGTGTGCACGCAGAGAGGACTAACTGCTGATTGCAAGGGCAGCTGAATGCTTGGCTGGCTTTTTAAAGCAAGAGGGAGATGGAAGCTCCCCACTGCTCAAGTTTCAGAAAACCCAGACTCATTGGCAGTGGGTGAAACTCAAGGGTGTTTTTCAGAGGTGCTTACAACAATTACTGAGGGACACTGAGACACAAGGGCTTCATAGAACAGGGATGACAGGAAGCCAAGGCTGTTTTCTCAGCCCTGAGATTCTACCCCATCCAAGCCAAGCACAAAGCCTTTTGCAATTTTGCAAGTCTTGTCTCATAAGGCTGTCTCTAGCACAGAAGTTCTCTGGGCATAGACACAGCTGATCTCCACAGTCAGTTAGCCTGGCAGTCAATTCCTCCCAGTAATACCAACAAAAATCAAGACTTAACTACAACAAGACTATACACACAGTCCACAAAGGGATGGACCAAAAGTGTCCACCCCAAGTAACTGGAGGAGGCTGATCCACTGAGCCCTATAGGACACCTAGCATACAAAGCTACTCTACCAACTCAGGGAAGCAGTGAAGGTGTGGAGACAAAGAAACAGATCACAAATGAAAGAAATGGAGGAAAGCAAATGACTGGATATAAAGCTCAAAACCATGGTTATAGGGTTTTTCAAGAATTTCCTAGAAAAGGCCAATAAATTTAGTGAGACCCTCGAGGATATGAAAAAGGACAAACTAGAAATTAAAAATAAACTGACTGAAATAAAAAATATTATAGAGACCTAATAGTAGACTAGAGGACCACAAAAATCAAGTCAAAGATTTGAAATACAAAGAAACAAAAAACACTGAACTGGAAAAGAAAAAAGAATCCAAAAATTTAAAGATAATGTAAGGAGATTCTGCAACAACCTCAAGCATACCAACATCAGAATTGTGGGGGTGCCAGAAGAAGAGAGAGAGCAAGATACTGAAAACCTATTAGAAGAAATAATGACTGAAAACTTCCTCCACCTGGTGAAAGAAATAGACTTACAAGTCCAGGAAACATACAGAACCTCAAATAAAAGGAATCCAAACAGGACCACACCAACATACATCATAATTAAAATGCCAAGAGCAAAAGTCAGAGAGAGAATATTAAAAGCAGCAAGAGAAAAACAGTTAATTACCTAAAAGGGAGCCACCCATACAATTGTCAGCTGATTTCTCAACAGAAACTGTGCAGGCCAGACAGGAGTGGCAAGAAATATTCAAAGTGATGAATAGCAAGAACCTACAACCAAGATTACTCTACCCAGCAAAACTATCATTCAGAATTGAAGGGCAGATAAAGAGCTTCACAGATAGGAAGGAGCTAAAGGAGTTCATCACCACCAAACCAGTATTATATGAAATGCTGAAAGGTATTCTTTAAGAAGAGGAAAAAGAAAAAGGTAAAGATAAAAAATTATGAACAACAAATACATATCTATCCACAAGTGAATCTAAAAGTCAAGTGAATAAAAAAATCTGATGAACAGAATAAACTGGTAAATATAATAGAACCAGGGAGTGTAGAAAGGGAGTGTATTGACAATTCTCAGGGGGAAAGGAGTGTGGGGGGTGCAGGAAGAGACTGGACAAATAATGACTGAAAACTTCCCCCACCTATGGATGAGGACAGTGTTGGGGAGGTAAGGGCAGAGGATGGGGTGGGAAGCGGATGGAGGGGAGCTATGGGGGAAAAAAGAGAATCAATTGTAATAATCTGAACAATAAAGATTTATTAAATTAAAAAGTAATAAAAAATATAATAAAGAAATATTATAAAAGAAGACAGTGAAATGTAAATGCTCAAGATTGGTGGTTAGAGTGTATTTTGAAATTGCTTAGGAAAATGGTAGGCAATAGAGAGAGGGGAAAAACATGAGCCAGTTATAGGGAGATAAAAATTGGAGCTAGTGGATAAGTTGGTCCTTGAAGAGGGCAGATGCACAAATTTAAAATAATACAAAGCAAAGGAGCCCAAAAGTGCAAAGTTGTATTCACTCACCGAGCTGATTAAATGCGTATTGCCCAATATTCACAGTGGAAGTCATACTCATCCTCAGTGATGCTGGGCACTCTGGCAATGGCCATCTGCAGTGCTGAGTTACCCATAGGCAGACCAACCAAGGGCTTCAGAGACACTTGGTCTGGGCTTAAGGCAAATCAAGGACACCAGTCAACAAGGAGAGAATTTTCAAATAACAATATTAAAAAGTTCCCCAATCAAAGACATATTCACCAATACGAAGCCATAGCTTTATTGTACTGCCTTCTGCTTACTTATGATTTCATATTCTTTTTATGTTTAATTATATGGAAAGTGTTGGGATGGAAGGAGGGCTACAGGTACAAGCACTATATTCTGTTTGCTAAAGGTCCTACTAGTATTCTGGCCCTGAAGGAAGATAGAAATTTATTCAAAATAAGGCAAAAATGCCTCTTCTGGATGGGCAGAATCTTCATGTGAGTGAGCGAGTCAGCTTGTGTGAAGAAAGAAAATATTTGAATTTCACTTATTTTTATATATGTTTTCCAGTTTTTATTTTTTTAATTATCATAGCAATGTTATAAGGACATTTTTAATCTCTAGAAAAGCACTTGGTTCATAGCTTAATTTGAAGAGAAAGAGGGAATTTGTTACTTATGTCTGGTCCTCACAAATTAGTAGTCTTTGGAGACTTAATAGAAACAAGATCTTTTGCATTTATTATAATACTTTCTAGTGTTAATTAGAAAGGAAAGGGAGAAAGATGAGATCTATATATTAGGTATTACCTGAATGTAGTACCCTGAAACCCAACTTTAAGAACAAAACACTATATCTCAGAATACACATAAATTAGAAGTTGCATCTGTAACAGCTAATTTGAAAAACTCTGCTTTCTGGTTTTTAGCTGCACAAATATATATCTTTCTAATTACAAACTGTGTCATTAGTATCAAGCAGTGAGTACAACTGGCCTGAAACCAATATAACTTAAAGCTAGCTATAATTCTGTCTAAACTCCTCTTGACTAAAGCCTATTCTTTTTTGTAAGTTCAAGAAAATATTGCATTTATTGAATTTTCTAGCACTCCAATAAAAATGCCTTTATCCTTACTATCCTTTGTGATACAAAACTGGATATACCCAGCTGGAGTGGCTCAGTGGTTGAGTGTCAATCTATGTACCAGGAGGTCCAGTTTGCTTCCCAGTTGGGCCACATGCCTGGTTAAGGATTCAATCCCTAGTATGGGTCATGCAGGAGGCAGCTAATCAATGATTCTCTCCCATGGATGTTTCTGTCTCTCTTTCCCTCTCTCCCTTCCTCTTTGAAATCAATAAAAAAAAAAACTTTAAAATTTTAAAAAACAACAACTTGATGAAAGTTGGGAAATAGATTCATTTTAGGTCATTCTCCATACTGTAACAAAAATTAAACTTTTCTCTTTTTTTTTACCCTGTTTATGTTCCAGATACCATACTCCTCAGCATCTCCTGGGAATTATGTAGTAAGTACATTTGGGTTTCTTTGCTCATAAGAATTGATGTTACGTTTTATTTGGGCAATGAAATTGTTGTCCAGATGTTAAGAAGAGCCCCTGTGTATTGGCCAAGATGTGAACATCTGATTTGTATTGAGTTGTTTCGTCTGCCAACCTCAGTACATATGTTGATGTTCATTAGTGAAACAGTTATCAATCTGGCCAAGATTGCCCTGAGTACTGTGTCTTACTTTAGCATTTGTTTCTGTAAACCTGTACCATACACTCTGCCCAACCATGAAGAAAGCCTTCCCCCGTTACACAATGATATGCTTGAATTTGCAGTTCTTCAGAGAATAACCTACACCCCTACTTCTCCGCTTCCTACACACAAAGACTAAGAAGGCATTTAACTCTCCCAATCACAAAGATAACCAAATAGCAAAAAAAATGACTGGTAATGAGGAGGGAGATTTTAAGTTATTTTTTCATTCTTAGAAATTTAAAATACTGTATTTTTCTTATTAACATGTAGTACTTATTACATTTTTAAAATAATTCATATATACCTCAAATTAACAGATTTTACATGAGCTCTTGAACATTCAAATGACCTTTTAACCATCTTTACAATATAATCCTTGGTGCATTTCAAGGGCATTATAACACAGGGTGGGGTAATAGTAGGCATACAGTTGTCCATATGGAAAATAATACTTTAATTAATAAATAATAACACAAGAATCAACTCTGTGCTTCATATACTCACAATTGTAAACCTACTTTTGCCCTACCTTGTGTTTAAGGGGGACTGCCTAACAGGGAAGCAAGGTTACAGTTGTAAAAAGGAAAATGTTTCCTGAAGAAATTTTCAGAAGTGGTGGCTAACTAGAGTAGGTGAAATTTACCCTCATTGAAAATAGTGTGGTGTGAATATAGTGAAAAGCACACAACCGCATTGGACCTGTGCTTATTGTTTCCTTAAGTTACACAAACTACAGAAGTCTCATATTTTTCACATTTCCTATGAAACAAAAATGAAAGTAAGATAAATAGGATAAAACCTATTTTTTTCTTAAAATCACTTAAGAATAAACATGATCTTTATGAAGTGTACCGAAAAATGTATACACACTTAATAACTAACCACTCAATTGATATTTTTTTAAGTTTCAGATTTCACCTATTGGAATTAATAATTATTCAAAGTGTGTATACATTCTGGGAGACCTTGTAGTTGTATGAAATTGAAGACTGCTTATTAAATAGCAACTATATATGTCATTTGAAACAATTATAGACTGCACACTCAGAATGAAGTAAAACTTTAGCCACTTACTAATTATTTTGACTACTGTACATCTGAAATTACTGAATAATTTTAGAATTATCTAATCTCCATTTCAGGTGGATTGTGTAGCTGCAACCTTAATAACCCACAGCGTTAGTCAGCATTGCCTCTCATTTCTGATTGATGTGATAGATGAAGATTCAATACTCCAGAGGTTTATAATTGATAGTGATAGAAGAAAGAAATAGAATCAATGTATTTCTTAAACATAGAAATATCTTTTGGTTGTTAATTTTCTATAAGAGCCACGGATACAAAACATGAGACAATTACAATAAACTAAATCACAAATACACATGAATTACTTCTCTTTTATGAATTTGTAAAAACCTGATTAAATGGCTTCTCCTTAACCTCATTATACCTGGTGTGATTAAGTCATGCAAAATAAATCAGTTTATAGGCTCATTGTTTTGGGAAACTTGTCAAAACAATCTCAAATACTTAAACTGAATTATACTTTGCATAAGATTCAAATGACTGTACATTAAAAGAAAATAAATTATGGGGAAATTGATTTTCTCTGTTATTTTCAAATTGTATTACTATTAAATAAGTCTAACTTTTCTTCTATGTTTATTTATATTATTCAGTTAAGTGCCTTATTTTTACTGAAATTTTGTATAATTATTTAGGGTCCTCCGGGAGGTGGAGGGCCACCAGGAACACCTATCATGCCTAGTCCAGCAGGTATTGTAATCAGACTGGCCACATTGGCATTTTATTATTAGAATAAAATAGAGAAATTGTTCTGAAAGTTAGTAGTATTCATTGTCTCATTAATGGATAAAAAATAGAGCAGAGGTAGCAAGTAGGAAGAAATCATATTCTTAAACACCTTATTGTCCAATTGGTTGAAGCATTTAAAAATTTTCTGTTATGTAGGTAACATATAATCAGGATACAAAATGTATTATCTATATGAATTGTCCAATAATTATTTGACTAAAAGATTCCTTGACACTGTACCAAATCTCAAAACTTAGAAAAATTCTGTATAAGTTAATACATGAAATGCAATAGATCCATTATGTTTAATATGGCAAATCTGACCCACCAACTTATTATCTTACTAAGATAGATGTACATGTACCTATAATACTTATCCTGCATATCTGTAGATATTTATTAATTAGCTAATGGATCTACCATATAGTGTGGAAATTTTTTTAATCTTTTAAACTAAAATATCTGAATATTCCTGTAGTCATTATTTAATTCTGCTGGTGGGAATGCAGACTAATGCAGCCACTATGGAAAATAATATGGAGTTTCCTGAAAAAAATTAAATGTGAAATTGCCAAGTGTTTAAAAAAATTAAATGTGAAACTGCCAATCAAAGATCTAGTGATCCCACTTCTAGGAATATATCCTAAGAAACTAGAAACACCAATCAGAAAGAATATACATACACTATGTTCATAGCAGCACAATTTACAATAGCTAAGACAGGAAAATAGCCCAAGTGCCCATCAATACATGAGTGGATAAAAAAAAAACTATGGTACATTTACACAATGGAATAGTAGTCAGCAATATTTTTTAAAAAAAGGGGTGTGGTGGGGGATCTCTTATCTTTGAGACAGCTTGGAGGGACCTGGAGAGTATTATGCTAAGTGAAATATGCCAGTCAGAGCAAAACAAGTATCACATGACCTCACTCCTATGTGAATCTAATGAACAAAGTAAAATGAGGAGCAAAATAGATCCAGAGACACAAAAGCAAGGAGCAGACTGACAAATCTCAGAAGGAAGGAGGAGTTTAAGAGTGAGTGGGGAGAGATTAACCATTAACCAGGGAATTTAGATGCATGTATACATAGCCCATGGACACAGACAGTAGTGCAGTGTCCAGATCATCTTCGATTATTACTCTATGATGAATTGGATATAGATTATAAAGAAAGATATTAATTAAATACTATTTTGTTTCAGATTCAACCAACTCTGGAGACAACATGTATACTCTAATGAACGCAGTACCTCCTGGACCTAATAGGCCTAATGTAAGTATGAATTTTTAAAACTTTTTGTAATGTAGCCAAAAACTCAAACTCTTAGTCATTCCATTTCTTGGTTACTCTTTAAGGTTTATATTTTATAATCCAGGTGCTTATTGTATATCAAGAAAATAAAATTCTATGTTCTGAATTGAAAAAAAATAATATATAACATATAAAATATTTCATATCAATATAATTTAAATGTAAAAGTCAACCTAATTAACTCTAAAATGTTGGTGTATAGTCTTATTTCATCTCAAGTACTTAATAATTAATACTATTTGAAAATGACAGGTTATGTATAAGTGTTCTCATTTTAGCATTACTAATTTTTTCATTGTGATCATATTT
>PVJN01030188.1:0-25822 GCA_004026805.1 Lasiurus borealis | reverse complement strand
GGGGGGGGGGGGGGGGGGGAGAGGGAGAAGTGGGAGAGAGGGAGAGAGACATCAGTTGGTTGCCTCCCATACGTGCCCTGACTGGGGATCAAACCTAAAACCTACTTATGTGCCCTGATCAGGAATCAAACCTGAAACCTTTTGGTGTATGGGACAATGCTTCAACCAATGAAGTCACCCAGCCAGCATTATTTATTGATTTTAGAGAGAGAGGGAAGTAGGGAGAGGAAGAGGGAGAAGGAGAGGGAGAGGGAGAAACAGTGATTTGTTGTTCCACTTATTCATGCATTCATTGGTTGATTTTTGTATGTTCCCTGACTGGGGATCAAACCCACAACCTTGGCCTACTGGGATGATGCTGTAACAAACTGAGCTACCCCACCAGGGTGGGGATGATTATCCTGCCCTCTCTATTTCATAGGCTTTTGTGAGGATCAAGTGAAATGATGTCTGTGGAGTGCTATTCAACATGGCAGACTTTTTTTTTTTTTAATTATTCTTATTCTTATCATGGTTGGACCACCTACCAATTTCTTTAAATTTGTTTACTCTTAGGCTCATTGCGTTCTTTCCTTTATTAGCTCTAGCACAATCCTTTCTGAATCCTAACTGTAAACTCTTCATTCAGCTTCCAGGTTTGGGGAGCAGTTTCAAACTCTGTGGGTTCCCTCATCTGCACCCCCACTTTGCCTCTTGCAGCTCTGAGCACCAGGAAGACTGGCTGGCTGAATGATGACCTAGATGAGGCTCACCTTGTCAACGTTTCCAACCATTTGCTTTTCAAAAAACCCCTTACTGGCAAATTTTAAGAAAGGAGAGAACTATAAAGTGCTTACTGACTTGAAGTATTTCTTATTTTTGACTTTGTGGACTGGAGAGTCCTGCCCTTCCCCCCGCCCCATTTGCTCTCAGACAATAATATGTCCCCGTAACCACTCGATGTTTCCTCTCCGGCTGCAGGGAAGTCCTGCCAGGCCACGTGCAGACCTGCATCTGTGTTCCAGCTCAGTCTCTGGCAGGGTATCCGTGCACTCTCTCCACGCACCTCCTAGAAGCCCTAGGGTGCCCCCAGCCACATCCCTTTGTTCTGGGTCACCCCTTCAGGACTGCTCTGCTCTTCCCATCATGGCCTGGCCTGGGCGGGGTTGGGTGGGGCAGTTGCACATACGGAATTTGGTCCACCGAGGAGATGATGGCTACAAGGAATTTGTCAGTCACGGCGAGAAGGCTGCGAAGGGAGATGTCTAGTCGTCTCTGGACTTCAGGGTGGCTCAAGGCCTGCTCTGGGGTGACGTTGTAGGGGAGGTGGCTGTGGGCAGAGAGAGAGAGAGACAAGGTATCAGCCAGAGTCTCCCTCCCATGGCCTCCCCTCCTAAGGTCTTCTCCCCTGAATTCTTCATCTAACAACAGGATTGCACGCACACACATGCGAAGGGCCGCCCAGCATGCTTAAGGGGATCAGGCCAGAATTAGGAAAAAGGACTCAGAAGGGACTGGATCCATGGGAGTGGAAAGTAAAGAAAGAGCGGGAATGGCCACGGGGAGGTGGGAAAGTGCAGAAGAGAACGGAGAACCGGGAGCCTGTGGCAAGTCTCCTGAGGGGAACTGAGGACACCAGGGCTGCGGGCACGCAGGCGTTGGCAGTCAGAGCAACAGGGAAAGCTGGGCCGGGGCCTGGCAGTCCCCCCACCCACACGCCTGTGTGCCCCCGAGAGAGGCCACCGGCACCGCCTGCCCTCCTCAGTGGCTCCACTTCCCTAGTACCTATGCATCTGAGTAATGCCTCCAATCTGTAAGGCCAAACTATTTCTCCACGATCTCATTTGCCTATTCATCACAAATCTGAATATTCACCTATACCCCGATCAATAAGGAGTCCATATCCCAAATCCTAACAGATCTGACATATCATTTACCAGCACTGACACAGCAATTAAACACATTTGCATACTCCTCTGTGCTGCTCTTTCTCTGGTAAGCACACCAGGCCCAGTGTCATTTACAGCAGTCCCAGGTGAATTACCGGAGGAGGCCTGAAAGGCTACCTTATTTCCACTTATAGGGCTGGTGACGTATTTGCATAATCAGCATGCTCATTTACATGCCGCCTTCAGAGTATACCCACGCTTCCCCAAGGGGGCCCAAGACAGAGCTGATCAAAGAGAGCTCCCCCTCTGTCCTCGGCCCCTCTGCTCACCTGCGCTGCCCTGTCTGGGCCTCGGTCTGGTTGATCCAGCTCTTGTAGATGTGGACGGGGTCTGTGTGGATGCTCAGCATCTTGTCCTCCAGCACGTCCTGGATCACCTTGCTCAGGATCTCCCGGAGGGCACTCTGCCCACGCTCATTACGGTAGAATCTCACCACCAGTCTCACCACAGTTGGGTTGCCTGTGACCATGTCCTGGGGTTGTTCTACCTTTGACCTACGGTAGGAAGAAGTTCAAGAGGTCACTGAAGCTGGCCTCCTTGCCTCTCTGTAGGACAAATGGTTGCTTTTTTCCTTTTTGAGATCTTTGGCTCTTTGAAGCCCGCTCTGGTGTCCCCCCTCCTAGAAATGACCTGTTATCGCTAGCTCATCTTTTGTGCAGAGATGTCAGCTCCTGTCCTCCCACTGTGCTGTCCTAGGAGAAGCCTGACTGTCCCTCCACAGGAGGCAGAGAAAAGAGGCCTTCTGATTCCATTTCTAGCCTCAACCTTCAACAAAGGGCTACTTTGTGAAGGAACCGACAATGGCATCTCTTAACCTGTGCTCTTTCCATTCCTTTGCATCTAGAAAACCTACTTGATTTCCTCCTGGAGCGCCGTCCTGAACAGCTGGAGCAGGAGATAGGCCTCGCGGCGGTTGGAGGCGTAGTTGTACAGGCTGAAAATCACCGACTCCATGAACTTGGTGGTTTTATTCTGCGGCATCTGGAAGATCAGCTTGGCCAGGTAGATGGGCTGAGTCTGCAGGCAATGGGGGAGATGGGAACGACTGCTCATGCACCTCGAGGACCAGTGATCAGAGAAAGGACGGTTTTCCAGAGGAGAACTTGGGCTGGAGAAAGCACTGTCACATTCTCTCAGGGGCACTAGAAACATTTTAGACGAATGGGAGGGAACAGTCTCTTTCTTGGGGGGTGGTGGTGGGGGTAAGGTGGGAAAGGACACCTCACACGGAGGCAAAAGCACCTGCAGGCCTCAAGGTCCCAGACCCTCAGGAGATGGGTGGAGACATCTCCTTCCAAAGTCCTCTGCTCACCTGGAGCAGGTAAAAGAGGTGCTGGTAAGCTTCTAGCTTCTGCCGTTTCTCTTTACTCAGCGCCTTTAGTCCCTTCTGCTTGTCCAGAACCATCATATCCGACAGCTGTTCCTTGTTCTTCTTGGTCAGCTTCTTGCAGTGGAAGACCACCTCCTGCGGGGGGTGGAGGGGAGGGGAGGGAAGGGAAGGTAAGGAGAGCGGATGATACAACCAGCCCAGGCCAGCCCGGAGCACAGAACATATGGTCTAGAATCAGCGCCTGGAAGAGCCAGGGCTTTCTGCTGTTCAAGGTATTCAAGGCCTGAGCCAAGGGAGATAAGCAGTTCTAGGGGGAGGAAGGGCCCCTCCTTCTGCCCCAGAACTCCACCTGGCACCCCTGGCTCTCACCGGGTGAGTCCCCAGAGAGGCCTGGGTTGCCAGGCTGAGGCATCACGTCTATTGGTTTTGCTGTTAGTTCTTCTTCTTCTTTTTTGAATTTATTTGAACCAAAACTGACAATTACCAGGAAGCAAGATCTGAAATGCTCCTCTGTTAGTTGTTATTGTTGTACAAATTTAAGCGGAGGTATCATTTCTATCCCATCCCTGCATCATTATGTGGTAATTTACAGTTTGAGGAGCTATCTAGCTCTACATTCGGCCCGGTGAGGTGGGCCCTCTCATTATTTCCACTTTACTAAAGAGGAAACAGACTCAGAGGTTAAATCGCCAGCCCTCAGTGCCATCACTAAGAATCAGCAGAGCCAGGCATTCCACTGTATGCCCAATGCTCTTTCTATTATATCACGTGTCCAACAAATGACTAGGGCAGAGGACCGCTGGACCAGGGACCTGAGCAAGGCGATGAAACCCCGACATTTAAAAAATAGTGGATTACCAACCACAGAACATCACTCTCCCTGCTCTAGAAGCAGCCCCATTTGGGGGCAGGCCCCTCACCTGCAGGGTGATCCGGTTCTTCACCAGCAGCCCAATCTTGATGTCCATGAGGTTGAGGTCCTGCTCTAGCTGCTGGTTGGACCGGATCGTCCTGACCACCTCTTCCTGGAGCCTTAGCAGCTCCGCCTCAGCCAAGAAGTCCTGCTGGCTTTGATTCAAGAGGTGGACAAATCTGCGCACCACACTGAGAGGGGGGTGGGGCGTGTGGACTGGCAGGAAGGAAAGAGGCATCGGGATCAGAACATGCTCACCAGAGGCTTCCCCGCTCACCCCCTCCCTTAGTCATGCTACCCTCGGTCCCCCTTCTGGTTACGGCCAGCAGACCCCCAGACCCCATCTGGTTCTGCCTGTAGCTGGAGGACAATGGGCAGCCTCCCCATCGGTCCTGTCCCTGACCCCTGACCTCCTCATTAACCAGGAAGTAGGATAAGGACGAACTGTCCCTCCCATGCCAGTGGACTCAGCCCCAACCTGGACCTCTCCTAGTGATCTCCACACCCAAGTCAGAGCCCCAGCTCCCTCGGACGATACCCCTGGGCCCACCAATTCCAATTTACTACCCACTTCTGCTGAGCTGACTTGCTCTCATCCTTCATCCCAAGTTCATTTTCTTTCTTTTTTTAAAATATATTTTATTGATTTTTTTACAGAGAGGAAGGGAGAGGGATAGAGAGTTAGAAACATTGATGAGAGAGAAACATCCATCAGCTGCCTCCTGCACACCTCCCTCTGGGGATGTGCCTACAACCAAGGTACATGCCCTTGACCAGAATCGAACCTGGAACCTTTCAGTCCGCAGGCCAGTGCTCTACCACTGAGCCAAACCCGTTTTGGCCCAAGTTCATTTTCACTTGTCAGCCTCTACTCAGCCTTACCTGCCCTTCACACCACCCTCCTCTGCCAGGAGAGTCTGCACAGGGAGGAGGCAGGAGTAGAAGGGAGGTCCAGTGGGTTTTCTATTATAGGGAGGTCAGAGCTAGATGGTGCTTCTCCCTGAATCTCTTTTGGAATGGGTATATGAGCAGAGAGAAGCCTCTGAGCTAAGCTACAGGCTATAACAACAAAACAACTATAGACAATATTCACTATGGGACAGAAACTGCCTTATACACTTCCCACCACCCCGTGAGGCCAGTAGACTACGGCCAATTGATGGGCTCACTGTGGCACCGAGAGGGTAAACAACTTGCCCGAGTTTACACAACTAGCAATAAATAAACGAGAGTCCGCCTTGGAAGATGAATAAAACCAGGCCCTGTCTGTTAAGGGAACTAGACAGGGAAACCACAATTCACGGCAGTGTGGTGTGTGTCTTCAGAGGCGTGAACGTGGGCACCTTCGGAAAAACAAACACTGGCCACTCACACCCACGTGAGGAGCGAAAGCAGGCTTCCCAGAGGAGGGCAGGCTCTCACCTGATGACAGAAAAGGAGGAGAGAGGCAGGGACCAGGGCGGTTTGAGGAAGTGCCCGGAGGCGCCCCCGTCTGGAGCACAGCACAGGGTGTGGGTGGTGAGGGACATAGCCATGGCTCAGGGAGGCAGAGGCCTGGAAGCTGCGGTGAGGACACAGACTTTGTGCCCAGGTCAGTGGGATTTTAGTAAGAGAATGGCCGGATCACATGGACAGGTTTTATGGAGGGATCTGGTTACTGCCTGGCGGGTGGATCTTGGAGTGAAGAAAGGTAGCATCGAAGACAACTGATGGCCTCTTGGATTCAACGAAATACAGTTCATTCACTCATTTAATCCTCAGAACAAGATAGGTGCTGCCATTCTTCCCATCTTATAAATGAGGAAACGGAGGCAATAAAGAAGTCAAGTCACCTGCCTAGGACCACGTGGCTAATAGATGGCAGTGCCGAGTGGAGCCTGTGATAATGAAACTGGGAGACAAAACCAGGAAAAGAGTTCTTCCAGGGAAACTATAAACTAAAGAGAAGCAAATGAAGATGAAGATGGCCAGGGCAGTGAGACTAGCATCCAGCAAGAGAAAAAAAACAGAAAGGGCCAGGCTGGGGAGAGGGAGGAGGAGAAGCAGCTGTTGCTGCAGACAGGGCAGGGTGGGAAAAGGGACAGAGGAGGTGAAAGAGAGGACTCTTGGACAGTATATCTAACTTGGAGCCCAGGCATGTGACTTCGGGCCCAGAAAGGAAAGGGGCCAACTTTTGCGGGGATCCAAGGGCCAGGAGGGAACCCGGAGATGGTTCACAATGAGGAGGACTTGGGACAGGAGCCGAGAGCAGCCTAGAAGGACTCCTTTAGGGTTTGCAATGCACACCCACCACTGGGAACTGGGGCAGCGCCTTCATGCTCCCCAGCACTGCAGAAAGGCCTCCAGGAGCTGCGCCTGCTTCCCACGGAGGTGGGCAGGTAGAAGGGCCACAGGCAGGGAGAGGGCCAAGGGGGAGAAGGCTGGACCTCTGGGGAGAGGAGGAAGGTCCTTTTCTTTCTGTGTGGCTTTGGTGGCAGCAACAGGAAGATAAGAGAGCCTGGTACATGATGCACCTGGTCAGAGGAGCTGTCCCCTGCTACTGGGCTGGGCAGGGCGGCTTTTGTCCCCACACCCATTCGACATTCCCGCAGACAACCTGTATCTCCCCCTTTCCTGCTGTGGAGCCCCAGGAGGGATATCTAGACCTGCCTGACTCTGGGGGACCCCTATTTATCCCATCAAACCGCGGGATCCCCAAAGTCAGGGGCATCCGCTCACTGTTCTGCCCACTGTGGGTGCTAACGCACGCTCAAGTTTTGGGGCAGCAGGTGTCAATGACAGGAAAGAGCTCAAGAGGGCCAGAGAACTTCGCCAGGGCCCCACTTCGCAAGTTGTGGGGTGGGGTGACATTCTCCCTGAAAACCATCAGGCTCGCACAGCGGGGACACCCGGACACGGAGGAGGGAAAGCAGGCCGTTTCCTCACAGTGCAGAGCACGGCCAGGCAGCTCACCGAGCATCCTGTAGTCATCCCGGGCCTTCCTCGCTCGGAAAAAGGCCTGGATCTTCACGACGGCATTCACCTGCGTGAACACAGACAGAGAAAGGATTGCTGGCGGCCCTTGCCCTGGTTTCCTGGGCGACGGCTGGGAATAGGGACAGGGTGAGGAGGACGAACGACACTCACATTCTTCTGGAAGTAGCCCAGACGCCTCCGGTATTGCCTCCGAGCTGCCCACATCCGGGCTCCAGCCTGAATCTGGGGAAAAGAGACACACTGCCCTCAGACCCAGGACAATTCGGTCATCTCCCAAGATCCCAAGTCGAGGGGGGAGGACTGTAGAACTGTTCTCGGGGGAATCTTTCCAGAGAGACAGGGACCTGTCTGAATCACGCCAGCTACCTTGATGACGGCATCGACGTTTGCTTTTAAATACTGCAACCGTTCCAAGTACCTCTTCCTCTGTCGGTAACCCCGCCAGTGAGCCTGCACATGAGGAGGGAAGAGAGAATTAACCCTGGCTGGTCCCTGTTGGCCTGAGAGCTTGTAGAAAAGCTTTTCTAGGGCTCTCCAAGGGGAAGTGGAGGGAGAGGGGGGAAACTGTTCCCCAAGAACTGCGAATTTCACGGGGGAAGCCAGATACTGGCGCAGAGCCAGCCGTGCCCTCTGCCCCATTCCCTGGTACCAGCTTGCGTTATACAACCAAGCACACGTACCCATGCTCACCAACACCTCCTCCCAGAAACTGAACTGAGATTCAAGCTTAAAAGAAATTAATGAAGCATACACCTACTCACCAACTTAAGCAAACCATGCCCCGCAGCCTCCCCAAAGACGCTCATCCACGCACTGAGGCCGCCCACAGACACCACACGCCCCGGCATCCCTCACACGCACATTCGGGGAGGCACACGGTGGCATGGGTGTGAAGTGTGCACAGGCCATTACAATGGGTACAGGCCATTATAACTCGCAACTCACACTTCTCTTTACACCTATTCCATACAGCCCTAAGTAAATCTTCCCTCCAAGGTCCCCGATAATTCAGCTGCCAGTCTCATGGCCTCTTCTCCTGACTGGTCTGCTACAGGGGTTCAAGTGACCTCCCTCCTCCATAAATCACACCAGCTTTGGTCTCTCAGACACAAATCTCAGGGCTCCCTTCTGTTTTGGTCTCCTTCCTCGGGGCCTCTTCCCTTTCACCCCAAGCTTGTGTGACATTAATTTTCCTAAAGAACCACTTGGACTATGTCTCTCTTGGGCCCGAAGCCCCCAGAAGTTCTCATCCATCTGACCCCACACTCCCATCTGAATTTTTTATTGGTCCCTATCTTCTTCTTTTTTTCTAATATATTTTATTAATTTTTTTATAGAGAGGAAGGGAGAGGGATAGAGAGTTAGAAACATCGATGAGAGAGAAACATCAATCAGCTGCCTCCTGCACACCCCCTAATGGGATGTGCCCACAACCAAGGTACCTGCCTTGACCAGAATCGAACCTGGGACCTTTTAGTCCGCAGGCCGAGGCTCTACGCACTGAGCCAAACCGGTTAGGGTGGTCCCTACCTTCTTAAGGATCCTGGCCACACCAGATACTTCACTTTCTTCTAATCATGCTTTATGATTTTCTGCCCCTGAATCTTTGCTTATGCTCCCCGTCACCAAGTTTCTCCTAGGTGCTTCTGCCACTGATAATGTCATAGTCTGGTGGGTAATGAGCATCCCCTTTCAGCCAATGTCCTCCAGCCCTTCTCAAAGCCAACTCTCCCGGCCAGGCCTTCCCAAGCCTAAGGATTTGCCCTGCGCCTCTGCTGGGACAGGAGGTGAGAGCCAGCTTGGCTCGAATGACACCAGCTGCTGTCCTTCCTGGAGCCTAGAGGTCAGGAGGCCCCATTTTCATGTCTTTCCTCCTCACTCCTTCCTCTCCTGCCCCAGGCACTGCCTGGCAGACCCTCTGGACAGCTGCCGGTAAAAGGCACAGGTGGCCGCTCTTTAACCAGGGGGCCTCGCAACCTGGATTGTTGGAATTTAGGGCTCGGTCTGGGGTCCTGACCAAGGCCAGAGCTTTCAGGAGAGATGACAGTCTCACACCCAAGCGGGCTCATTTCTGAACCTCTTTCCTCCGTAGCTGGAAGGCAGGGGGCCCAAGGCTCCGTGCCACCTCTCCCTCTCTGTCTCCCAGGACTTAGGCCAGGTCCCGACAGCTCCAGGCCTGGTAGCAAAGGACTATCCTCCTCTCACTGTCGGGGTGGCTTTCTGGCTCCTTGGAGAGTTGGTGTGAAATTCCAGTCCGGGCTCATGGGAGGAATCCCTATGATTCAGACCACTAGATGCTGATGACTCAGGTTCTGTATCGAGTTCTGGGACTGATGCCCTGAAATAGAGCAGCTCGTAATGGCTACCACGGATGGAGCGCCTGCTGAACGGTGCGCTACGTGTAATTTTCCTACCTGAGCCTCAGAGTAGGCGAGTGCCATCATAATGAACGAGGAAACTGAATGATGGAGAGGGCTGGGTTAGGGTGCTCGAGGTCACAGCACCCAGAAATAGTAGGACCGGGAGGCAAACTCCAGCCTCTGCCTCCAAAGCCCGAGCTCTCAATTACCACCCACATGCCCTACATCATAATCCATAATCGAGAGCCATTTGCCAGCCTCCGCCTGTGCATCTGGGATGCTCTGAGGAATATCTTTTTGTCTCCATTATCACAATGCCTAACATCAGCTGTATTCCAGTGACCAATGAGCTGTCTCGCACCCATCTCCCACCCCTGCCCGGTGCCCAGTGGCAGCCTTTGCAGGGACCAGGCATTCAGAGATGTTCATTAAATAAAGTATCTTTACACTGCCGACATCTCCATGAGGCCCTCCGGGTCACATCTATCTGGGGAGATCTCCCTTTGTTCAACTCCCATCATTCCTGGCTTGTAAAGTGCCCCAGCCTGAGATGACAGTCTCACACCCAAGCGGGCTCATTTCTGAATCTCTTTTCTCCACACTTGAAGGCAGGGGGCCCAAGGCTCTGTGCCACCTCTCCCTCTTGGTCTCCCAGGACTTAGGCCAGAGCCCCCTTATTCTTGCAAGAATAAGACTGGAAAGGACTGGCTAAAGACAGAGGGCAGAAGTTCTTTCCCTGAGAGCTACTTCTCCCCTTTCTGTTTAACCCCTGCCCTTTCTTCACTCCTCCTGTTCTAGGAGGAAGTCCTCCTGTCGTCTACACTCTGATTTCTTTCATTTCTTTTTATTTTTTAAAATATATTTTATTGATTTTTTACAGAGAGGAAGGGAGAGGGATAAAGAGTTAGAAACATTGATGAGAGAAGAGACATTGATCAGCTGCCTCCTGCACACCCCCGACTGCGGATGTGCCCATAACCAAGGTACATGCCCTTGACCGGAATCGAACCTGGGACCGTTCAGTCCGCAGGCTGACCCTCTATCCACTGAGCCAAACCGGTTTCGGCATACACTCTGATGTCTTACTAACTCATATTCCACTTTCCCTGTGGGGCAGCTAAAAAGCAGCTCTTGTACTCTCTGGATTGGGATAGTGGTGACAGTGACTAGCACTTATGCCATATTTTTGCCTATCTGCCAGGCACTGTTGTAAAGCACTTTAGATAGCACCTCACTGAATCCTCACAATAACCCTATAAGGTGAGTGCTACAATTTCAGGTTCCATTTTTCAGATGAAGAAACAGCCGGCGTAACCTGTCACAGGTGGTAGAGCTGGGATGCAAACCCAGGTAGTCTAGGGCCCAGAATCCATGCTCTTAACCAGTATGTTCAGAGGCCAAAAGACCAGCCCAAACCCACTCAGCAAAAAGGAAGTAGCAAGGGTCCGGCCGGTGTGGCTCAGTGGTCGAGTGTCACCTGTGAACCAGGAGGTAAAAGTTCAATTCCAGGTCAGGGCACCTGCCTGGGTTGCGGGCTCAATTCCCAGGAGGAGGTATGCAGGAGGCAGCCAATGATCCTCTCTAATCACTGATGTTTTCCTCTCTCCCTTCCTCTCTGAAATCAATAAAGAGATATTTAAAAACACACACACACACAAAAAAACGAAAGTCAGAGGGAATCAAAAGCTCAGATACGTTCAGGCCCTGAAGATGGTGGGAGAAAGCCAGAACCGGGCACCTGGATCTTGATGACGGCTGGGAGCCAGGTCCTCAGAAAGTGCGAACGCTCAGCAAACTTCCGCCGAACCAGGAAGCCGCGGAGGCGGGCCTGGAGCTGAGTGACAAAGCCGACGTTGGCCTTCCAGAGCTGCTGGCGGTCGTGGGCAGCAGTGACCTTGGTGACGGCTGACTGTGGAGGCGGAAGAGAGAGCCTGTGGGTGGGAGCTCCTCTCGCGGGGGATCCCTCATCTATGGTCTCCTCCCTTGCAGGGGGCCCTGCCCACCTGGATCTCCTCCCGAGTCAGGTGGGAGGTGTTGAGGCAGCAGCCACGGGGTCGCTCCCAGGTCCCCTGAAAGGTCTGCAGGTGGAAGTAGTAGGCGGTGCCATCCTTCATGTCATGTTGAACCCAGAAGGCTGTGTCCCCTAAGCAGAAGCCAAGTCAGCAGAGAAGGGTTGGTGGAGGCAAGAGGTGGCCGAGGCAGGCTGAAAGTGGGGGGTCAGGCTAGGGCCATTACCTGGGCGCCTCTTCTTTGCCATGGCACCTTCCAGGACTCGCTGGTAGCTATCAGCACAGTCGGGGACCACCCCTCGGAGGGCCACATTGGGGTTCCTCAACACCCGCTCTGTCTGGTCTGCTTTGCCCTCCTTGATGGCCTGATTGATGGCGGCCACACCAAGAGCCACTGGCAAGGGCATCAGAAAGGAGTGGTCAATTCTTCCCCAAGCCCTTCCCAGGGGCCCTGTCCTGTCCACCGATCAGAGATTTGGAGGAGGACACAAAAACACCCCGTATGGTGGAGAGGATGGGGAATATCCCAGGATGGATGCAGACACAGGAAAGCAGCAGTTTGCAGCTGTGCTTGAAGAAAAGACCACAGTCAAGGAAGGCTTCCTGGAGAGGCAGCGTGGGGTGGCCTGGGTAAAAGGAAGTCAGCGGGTACAGAAGGTCAGGGCCAGGATAGGGGCACAGAACCCCAGGACTGTTTCTTAGGAAGAAAATAAAAGTCCAAGAAGTGGAGGTGGTTGCTGCAGCACCTGCCTTCCAGTCACTCACAGACAGATGGACAAAGGGACTCCAGACACTGAGAACTAACATGTTGCCGAAACCGGTTTGGCTCAGGGGATAGAACCTGGGCCTGCAGACTGAAAGGTCCCAGGTTCGATTCCGGTCAAGGGCATGTACATTGGTTGTGGACACATTCCCAGTAGGGGGTGTGCAGAAGGCGGCTGATCGATGTCTCTCTCTCATTGATGTTTCTAACTATCTATCCCTCTCTCTTCCTCTCTGTAAAAAAATCAATAATATATATATATATTTTAAAGAGAGAACTAACATGTTTGTGTCTATTTGCACGGATCCTGCCTACTTTTCCTCAAAACCGAGACTCCTCTACACTTAAGATTAAACATTCTCTAGCCGGAGCTGATGGGTACAAGAGCAGATAGTACACCTTTTTGGCCCCCACCTGGTTTCACATGCTTCCGTTGTGGGGGAAAGTGCCCGCACAGGAGGAGGCAGTGGGGAGACAATGTAGTCTCAACCCCTGAGGTTGTCCTGCCCAGTGACTGCTGGGAAAGCCAGCCTATCGGCCAAGCAGCAGCCCTTCTGTTCTGATTCCAGCCCCGTTCCCCAAAGAGGCTGAGAGGGAGATGGAGGTGGCTGGGGAGGCCCTGCTCCTTCCCTCCCCTCCCCAATGCAGGCCCCCCATTTACTCCTCTGGGCTGTGTTTGTATCCTGGTTGGCTCTGGCCACTTCCTGGCGGATCTCTTCCAGCCACAGCACAGCTCCAGGATCTCTTGTCCTCTGGAAAATGGAGAGAGAGAAGAGCCCAGGTGGTCTCCTGGTTCCCAGGGCCAGCCGCCCAGGGGAACCCAACTGCAGGCTGGCATTGGGAGCCTCGGAGACAGCAGTCTCCACGCCCCGCCTCCCACCCTGCTTAGGGATGGCCTGTGCTCTCTGGGACGACTGCCCTCGGAAGGTTCTTCCTTCCTGTTTTCAGGCTTGCCCAACATCACCTCAGCTTGGCCACCGCATCCCCAGCACTCTCGTACACTTACCTCAGTATCCACCAGTCTCAGTATCCACAGCTCACTGCCCTGCCCTTGTGCCTGAGCCATGTCCAGAGACAGCCAACACTGGAGACTCCACCTCCCTGCTCTACTCCCCATTACTCTACTTCATAGCTTCTTAGGCCCATCTGATCCTGACCTTTACCTTCCCCTTCCCAACCTTCTCTACTACACAAAGTAGTAGAAAGGTTACCGTATTTTCCAGCATATAAGATGACTTTTCAACCCAGGAAAATCTTCTCAAAAGTCGGGTGTCGTCTTATAGGGCGAGTATATCCCAAACTCTATATTTTAACTGGAAAAGTTGGGGGTCGTCTTATCCGCCCAGTCATCTTATACACCGGAAAATACGGTATATGTGCCACATTCTTTAATTCATTTCATTTTTACCCCTATTCCCGGAGGTACGGAGGACCAGGGCATGTAGTATTTTATAGATGAACTAGAGGCCTGATGCACACAATTCATGCAAGGAGCTTGGCCCTCGCAGCCCAGGCCGGCCCTTACAGCCCCTAGCAGCTCTGGCTTCGTCCAGAATAGTGGTTCTCAACCTTTCTAATGCTGTGACCCTTTAAGACAGCTCCTCATGTGGTGGTGACCCCCAACCATAAAATTATTTTCGTTGCTACTTCATAACTGTAATTTTGCTACTGTTATGAACTGTAATGTAAATATCTGATATGCAGGATGTATTTTCGTTGTTACGGATTGAACATAATTAAAGCATAGGGATTAATCACAAAAACAATATGTAATTATATATTGTGAAATATTTCTTTCTAATTACAAATAAATGAAATTTTGTCTTGAATCGTGGTGTAGCATGGGTAACAGTCTTAATATGACAACAGTAAACTACATTGCTACATTTTGCTATACCGAGGAGCAGTGTGTTGGTTCCTAAGACCATGGGAAACAGGTGTTTTCCAATAGTCTTAGGCGACCCTTATGAAAGGGTCATTCAACCCCCAAAGGGGTCTCGACCCACAGGTTGAGAACTCCTGGTCTAGAAGGTCTTTCGGCGGTTTGTTCTAATTAGCATATTAGCTCTTTATTATATAGGGGGATAAGTGAGGCTCAGAGACATTATAGAGATTTGCTAGAGGTCACATGGTCACTAATGCCAGAGCAGGACATGTCTAACTCAGTGCTCTGGCTCCCAGGCCTGTGCTCGTCCCAGGCACAAGGCCCCACTGCTCTGTGCTGGCAACCAGAGCTTCTGGTTGGTTGCCATCTCCTCCCAGGGCCAGGTCACACCCTTCCTACCCCCTCCCCAGAAGGGACCGTCCATCAAGTTGGGGTTCTCCGATGATGCCTACAATCCTAACCACAAAGGGCTGTCCTTCCTGCTCTGATGACCAACCCAGACAGCCCAAACCTCACCTGGGCCTTCTGCCTTTTGGCTGCCACGAGCAGGAGGTGGTACCGGGGGGCGACAGGGAGGCTGACGTTTTCCAGGCCGGCGGAGGGAAGCAGCAGGGCGGATAGGGTCTTCTCGGGGCTGTCCTGGTTCAGAGCCTCGTTGATGAGACTGACCGCGAGGACCTCTGGGAAAGAGAACCAGGTGGGCAGCGGGCCCGGGCTTACGGCTAAGAGACAGGGCTGCCCACGGCGGGGCCGCCCTCCCCCAGCCCCAGGCTCCACTTACGCTCGGTCTCTTCCTGGACCTGGGCGTTGACCTGGCTCACCGTGGCCTGCAAGTCATTCCAGCTCAAGAAGGCGCCCTTCGCGCCGCGCTCCCGTCGCAGCTTCACCAGCGCATCAAAGTAACTGGCGGCAGGGCGGGCAACAAGGGCATCAGCAGCCGGAAATCAGGGGAAACTCCCCAACGACTTCCCTCACCTGGCCTCCGGGATACCAGTCTCCTGGTTCTCATCTCTCTTTGCCAGCTGTTCTTTCTCAGCCGCCTCTGCTGGTCCCTTCGGGACCTCTAAACACTGGAGGACCCCCAGGCTCACCTCGAGCCCTCCTTTCTCCCTTGGTGATCTCATCTCATCGCGTGGCTTGAAGCACAAGCTTCTACTAACTCCCCAAAGCACACCTCAAAGTTCAGGCATCAATCCCAGCTGCCCCCTGGGCATGTCCCTGTGAATGCCTGATAAGCCCCTCAAAGCCCACAGCTCACACCTGACCTCCGGATCCCCCTTCTCAACTGGTGTATCCCACAGTCCTTCCCATCTCAGGAAATACTCTCACTTCAGCCTCACAGGCCAAAAATCTGGGAGTCACGTGAATCCACTCTCTCTCACATCCCATGCCCACTACATATGCAGTTCACCTTTCAATGTGCGTATCAAATCTGATTCCTTTTCACCACTTCCACTGCTGCTGGCCTGGGCCAAGCCTCCATCGCCTCTGCCTAGATTACTCGCTTCTCCCCTTCTAACCTGTAGTCTAGAGGTCGGTTATCCACAGTACAACGATTGAAATTTCTTTTGAGAGCCAAATTTTTTAAACTTAAACTTCTTCTAATGCCACTTCTTCTAAATAGACTCGCCCAGGCTGTGGTATTTTGTGGAAGAGCCACACTCAAGGGGCCAAAGAGCTGCATGTGGCTTGAGAGCTGCAGTTTGCCGACCATGGGCTGTAGTCCATTCTCAGCACAGCAGCCAGAGGATTCAAATCACCTCCCTCCTCACTCAAAACCCTTCTCTGACTTCCATCCTCACTGAAGTAAAAGCCACAGGTAGTTGTCTGGCCTCTGCTACACTGTTATTTTTATTTATTTATTTATTTTAAATATATTTTTATTGATTTCAGAGAAGAAGGGAGAGGGAGATAGATAGAAACATCAATGATGAGAGATGCTCATTGATCGGCTGCCTCCTCCACACCCCCACACTGGGGATCGAGCCCTGACTGGTTCATAGGTTGATGCTCAACCCCTGAGCCACTTCTGCTGAGCTGGCCTCTGCGACTCCATCCTCACCAGTCTCTTGAGCTCACTCTACTCTGCCAGATTGCTTCCCGGATACACCATGTACACTTCCAGGGCCTGTGCCCTGTAGGTCCCTCTCAAAATGACCCCCTTACCAAAGAGGCTTCCTATAACCACACTGTGTGAAACAGACAAACTGCCCCTCCCACATCCCCACTTTATCCCTAGTGTCCTGTCTTATTCTCACCACAGCTCTTCTCTTCCAATCATCTGACTTGTGTGTTTTTTGTCCGTCTCCCCTACTACATGTAAATTTTAAAAAATTTTTATTTTATTGATTTTTTTACAGAGAGGAAGGGAGAGGGACAGAAAGTCAGAAACATCGATGAGAGAGAGACATCGATCAGCCGCCTCCTGCACACCCCACACTGGAGATGCGCCCGCAACCAAGGCACATGCCCCCGACCGGAATCAAACCTGGGACCCTTCAGTCCACAGGCCGACACTCTATCCACTGAGACAAACCGGTCTCGGCTACTACATGTAAATTTGAGGAGAGCAAAACTTCGTCTCAAATTCGTCTTGGTTCACTATCGTTTTGCTCACTATCGTTTCCCAGCACGTACAACAGTATCCGGCACATGAGCAGGGACTCAAATCTTTGCGATGCAAGAGTATCTAAGTGGCCTGACTGGTTTGGCTCAGCGGATAGAGCATCACCCTGCGGACTAGGGGGTCCCAGGTTTGGTTCTGGTCGGGGGCATGTACCTTGGTTGCTGGCACCACCCCAGCGGGGTGGGGGGCGGGAGGGGGGAGTGTGTGTACAGGAGGCAGCTGATTGATGTTTCTCTCTCATCGATGTTTCTAATTCTTTATCCCTCTCCCTTCCTCTCTGTGAAAGAATCAATAAAATATATATATATTAAAAAAAAAGAGTGACTAAGTGGAGGAAAGGGGAATGACTGTGCCCCACCCACTCCTCGCAAGAACAGGCCATCATGCAGAAGGCTGGTCCCCAAGTAGAACTTGGCGTCTGGTTCCGACCCCTCCATCCCCTCCCTCACGACATGGGGCTGAGCCTGCTCACCGCTGAGCGTTCTCGCCTTCCACCTCAGCCAGGCCCGTGGCGGGGTTCACCAGGCTGCTCCAGAAGCCGCTGGCATCCCCGGCCCCGAGCGCCTGGTTAATCAGGACCACGGCTGAGAGCATCTCCACCGCCACGAAGAGCTCCTCCTGGCCAAGCTCCTACAGCAGGGGGAGGCCTGGTGAAGGTCGGGGCCCACCTGCCATCCAGTCCCCAAGACTCTGCTATCTCCCAGCCTCTCTCCCCACACCCCGTTCACTAACACTCACACTTAATATCTGAGAATGCTGGCTATGTGCTCAATGTATAAGTATTTCACACTTATTATCATTTAATTTTCATAACAAGCCATGAGGTAGGTATCATTAATAGCCCCATTTCACAGATGAGCCCATAATCAAGTAATTTTTAAACATCTGCTTATGCTCTTCCCTCTGTCTGGAGCACCCCTCCTGTCCTCTACAAACAGAATATTGTAAATAATAATAATAAAATAATAATAGCAGCTAATGCTTACAAGCCAGGCTCATTCCTAAGCATATATTAACTCATGAAATATTATCACTGTCCCCATTTACTATATGGTCCTGAGGCTGGAAGTAGCAGAGCTAAATGGAAGTCAGGCAGCCTGGCTTGAAAGTCCGCCACCTTAGTCACTATGTTTGCCCTTAGTCCTTATTTGATGCTTGGGCTATAGTCTCCCGTGCTGAGGCTGCGCCCTTCCTGAGAGTCAAGCCTAGAGCTGATGCTCCATAAAAGCCTGCTGAGGGGTATGATTCTCTTCCTCTCGTCCAGGAAGCCTTCCTTGATTTACCAGCTCTGCTCGCTCCATTTCCCTGGTCCGAAGTCCTATTCCGCTTACGTCATCTCCTCTTCCCTCCCCGTGTCTCTGCCTAGACCCTCTAAAAAACTGCGAAGAGCTGTCACCTAAGGAAGGGTCCTCTCACCCTATTGTCAGAGCAGCCAGATGCACTGGGGTGAAGTGGGACAGCAGACTCGTTAAAAGCACAAGCTGCTGGTACATTCAGCTTAGCGTTCATTCTGCACTGCCAGTTACGCCTGTGTTGGGCAAGTCACTTAACCTCTGCATCTCAGTTTCCTCATCTCTAAAATGGAAAGAATACTTACCTTACGGGTTTCTTAAAAGGATTAAATGGGTGTGTAAAACAGTTTTTGCTTGGTGTAACTATTATACTATGCTCAGGGGGCAAGCCTGGGTCCCTCTCCTTCCTCCCCTCATCTCTACTAGCCCCTAAGAGTACTCTCAGAGGGTGCGCTGGGCTGACTGCCTGATCCCGCCCCGGCCCCCCTCCCCCAGCAGCAAGTCCCCACATTTCTGGGGCTTACCCCCTGCTGCTGCCGCTGGAGTACGGCCAGCTCCTGCTGGTACATAGCCGAGGCAAAGGCATACACAGGGGGCAGCTGGGCTTCCGGGCACATCAGCTCCTTCACGGTGTCAGCTGCCACCCCCTTCTGGATGGCCCGGTTGATCCTCCGCACAGCCTGCAGCACTGCAGGGAGGAACAGAGAGCTGCCCAGGCTGGCCCTTCAGAGCCATTTCCACTCTCCTGGCCAATTAGGTTCTGCTGGGGATCTCTGAGGGGTAATGGCTCGGTAACTGCTCTTAACAACTATTCGGCTAGGTTCAAAATGTGTTGCTGAAGGTTCAGGAGGAATGGGGGCTGGACCGCTTTAAGAAGAGGCTCTGGAAGGAGCAATATGTGAGGACTAGAGGTTGAGCGGCTCAGCAGGTATCACAGAGTGGTTGTCATGGCAGAGGTGAGTCCCTTAGGTGGTGAGCATAGGACTGACAGGAGGCTATGAGCATAACGAAAATGAGGTTAGGCAGAGGGTTCCAGGGTGGATCAAATCTTGATGACAAAACAGAGGAATAAAAAAACCAGCTCCAAGGTGGAGCCATCTGGGCTGCAAAGGGCAGGAGTAAGCAAAAAAGGAGGCACGGTGCATCAGTGTAGTTCTTATGGGCACTGGCATCTAGGAGCACACAAGCAGCTGGGGAGAAATAAGGATACAAAAACACCCACAGTGCATTGCTGTCACTGCATCTGGGAGATCGCTACATCTCAGGCGGCAAAGGAACAATAGCAAGTTGAAACTGCCCAAATAAAGGGGAAGCGCCTAGAAGGTTGCCTGCCCTGGGAGGACAGCCTGGTGCAGTACTGCCGTTGTGTCTAAGGCCTTAATGAACGTATCTGTAGAGTCCCTCCCAGCGGCCAGGAACAGGGCCCACTATGTGAGGGGAGAGAGAGGTGCCTGGCCAGGATGGGAAACCAGGCAGCAGTGTGCCCTGCGCTACACAGAAACTGGCAAAGGGCTGCATTCTCTTCCAAGGGCCTGTGATACATCCAGGCCAGACCTCAGCCTGGAGAGGACTCACTGGCTTGTTCTTGATCGCCCTTCATGTTGGCAGCAGCCACACCAGCTTGAATCTCCTCCTTTTCCAGAAGCCCCACCAGGCCCAGCTCCTGGGAAAGGGAGAGATGCAGTAGAAGGGGTCCTCCAGGAGCCGTGAACACGCTTCAGGAGCGGCCAGCATGAGCTCCTGGATCCACCCAGTCACCCACCATCAATGCCCCCCTCCCGTTTAGGTAGACTAGCCTGGCCCACCCATCCCCATGAACCCATCTCTAACCTCTGGCAATTTATGACCCAGCAAACATCTGAAATAACAAACACAGGTAACACAAATATAAATAGTGTCAGGGAGGAAGTCAACAGCACTGACAATGAGAGTACTAAACTGGGGTCCCAATCCAGCAATCGGGGAGCCTAACACTACCTATTAAACTGCCCCTCTAGGTCCCCCAGTCACTTGGAGATTATCAGAGAACAGAACCTGATCAGGCTAGTCCATTAAGCTTTGGGGTGACTTAGCCGTTTAAACATGTAGTCAGCACTCACTGGACACAAAGAACAGACAGAGGTGATACCTAAGTAAGAGGCCCTCCCCATCCTACAGTCCGAGGAAGCAGCAGGGGAGAGACGGAGCCTGACCTGTGCTTTCTGCTCTCTGTCTGAGCTCAGCTGGTCCAGGTACCAGTCTGCAAAATCTCTCCTCACTCCTCGCAGGGCCAGGGCAGGGTCTTGAAGGGCCTCCAGTAAGGCCTCAGGGCTCTGCCGTTCCAGGGCATCGTCAACAACTTCTAGAGCCCCGTGGACTGAAAAGACGAGGCTCCACAATGGACAGTGTGGGAAAGCCCTCCGCCACCATCCCCAGCCCAGCCCTCGAAGTCTGCCCTCTGCCGGCTGGCCCAGTTACCCCCACTCCTGCTCCCTGAGTTCCTGGGACCCAATAATCCAGCCCATATTCTGCAGCTTGATCTGCACAGCTTTTCCATGTCCCCACCCCAGACCGTGAGCCCACCTGTCCTGCCCTGACCTTCTCCTCCCCAGCCATGTCCACATCCCCTCCTTGAAGGACGCCCTGGTCCTCTCTATGAATGGTCATTCCAACAGAAGCCCCCTTGACAGATACTGATAGTGGCAAAGTAGAGCACACACTGCCTTGACTCTGAACTTCCCCGGAGATGAGAGTTGGTCCCAGTGAGGCCCTAGGGTAGTGCCCCTTGCATACAGTTCCTCAGGTGGTGGTGACCCCCAACCATGACATTTTGCTACTGTGATGCATCGTGATGTAAATATCTGCATTTTCTGATGGTCTTAGGCGACCCTTGTGAAAGGGTCCTTAGATCCCCAAAGGGGTTGCAACCCATAGGTTGAGAACCGCTGCCCTAGAGCCTTCGGGCCTGCGAACCAGCCCCATACCTCCCAATGCAGGAGCTCACCCTGAGGGCATTTCCCTACCGCCCTCCTGGCTTCTCTCTCTTACCATTGACATGGTTGATGTTGCCCTGGATTTCCGCCTGAGTTAGGTAGCAGTCATAGATGTCCTGGCTTTCTCCATCATCCTGCAAATACCGTATTTTCCGGTGTATAAGACGACTGAGTGTATAAGATAACCCCCAACTTTTCCAGTTAAAATATAGAATTTGGGATATATTTGCCCTATAATATGACACCTGGCGTATAAGACGACCCCCGACTTTGAGAAGATTTTCCTGGGTTAAAAAGTCGTCTTATACGCCGGAAAATATGGTACTACATTGAAAGGGGAACCTGGGAAAGCCGATTCCAATTTCTCCTCCTCTTTCTTCCCTGTCTATACCTATTTGTTCTTCCAGAGGCCTTCCCAAGGCCAAACGTCAACCTGGTTGGGAGAAATCTGGGGAAATCGTGGGGCCCAACCCTCTGGCACTGACAGAGTTAAGTCAAACCAACCTTTGGAATCCCCATGCAGTTCTACATTCCACACAGTCTCTCTCAGCCCTCACAGAAGATCTATCTACCCCTTCGCCCTCCCTTCCTCCCTCCCGTGCCTCCCTTTAAAAATGGGGAAGACCCATTCCTCAGCCCCCTCTCTCCATATCTGGTGGTGCTCCAAGGTGCCCAGTGGCGGTAACTGCTAGTTTCCCCCCCAGACATTTTTCCCAGAGACCACGGACATCTTCTCCTATCTTATCTTCTGAATTCTCATTATTCTCCCAAGTTCCTCTCCTATTTCTCTAAAATAACTGATGAGTTAGTTTCTCTAAGCAACTTTAGTTTCTCTAAAAACCTAGAAACAGAACATACAAGAGTCCTGGTGTCACTCAGGTTTTCTAAGCCGCCCAGCTCTTTGGCCCCTGCGTTCCCAGGTTCCCCCTTACGCAGTTCCTGGCATTGGCAGTCTTCTCCGTCTTGGCCTGGGCCAGCAGCTCCTGGTAGATGGCAGCCAAAGGCTCTCGAAGATTCTCCAGCAGAGCACAGGGATTCTGCAAGGCAGCCAGGGTGTCCTCGACCACCCCTCGCTCCACTGCCTCATTGATAGCAAGAACGGCTGCATGGACTGGTAGGGAGGAGGGGGGCACGGAATCAAGGTCAGGAGGCCAGAACACACCCAGCCCCGCTGCAAGCAACTCTGACATCATCCCTTTTCCATCCACAAAGGCCAGGCCAACCAGGATGAGAGGTTTCCAGAATCCACCCGAGAGCTGTGAGGCTCAGCGTCCTCCCATTCTCACTGAGCCTGCCCTTAGCCACGCAGGGCCCAGTCCCTACCTGCAGCCTCATCCACCGAGAGCTCATTGGCCAGGATGCCCCCGATTTTGCTGAAGGCAGGCAGCTGAAGGCCGTATTTGGCAAGTTCGGAGGCCATGTTGCTGAGTTCCTCCTCTGCAATGACACCACAGCCTTCAGGCCCAGAACCCCCGGGAGCCGGCCCAGAACCGTGGTGGTTGGGGAAGGAACGGGGCTTACCTGTGAATTTCACTTTCCCATATAGATCGTGGATCTGAGGGGCCAATCCCAGCCGGAAGAGGAAGAGACTGGGAAAGAACGGAAAGCATTGGAGCTCATTCATTTTGACCTGCTGCCCACATGGGCTTGCAGGAGACCTGGAGATGAAGACCACTCGGTGCTTGCCCTCAAGTCACCCCCAACCCACAGGAAGAGACGGTTGGAAGTCAGCCCAAGGCAAGTGCTATGAAAGATCAACAAGATGCTGTGGAGATCTGGGGATGGGGAAGGCTGCACAGATAAGGGCACCTTGCAATAGCGGGTCACCGGAGGGAGATGGAGAATGGGAAGAGCATAAGGAAGAGATCCATTGAGTGAAGGCACGGAGGCTGGAAAGGACATGGGAAATGAAGCCAGGAAGCGGTGACAGGCGTGACACAGACACTAGCCAATCATGTTCTATGATTTAGCCCACTGGTTGCTGATGGCAGCTGTGCACAGAACCAAACAGCTTTAACCATTCACACCAAGTTGCTCTTGATGGGTCATGTGTCACCAGCTGAGAGCCTTTCTCTGGAGACTCTTTTCTTTCTTTTTCTTTTTTTAAAAAAAATACATTTTATTCATTTTTTACAGAGAGAAAGGGAGAGAGATAGAAAGTCAGAAACATCGATGAGAGAGACATCGATCAGCTGCCTCCTGCACGCCCCATAGTGGAGATATGCCTACAAGCAAGGTACATGCCCCCAACCGGAATCGAACCTGGGACCTTTCAGTCCGCAAGCCAACGCTCTATTCACTGAGCCAAACCGGTCTCGGCCTGAGGCTCTTTTCCTTCACCCAGACAGGTAGGTCCCCAAACATGCACGTGAATCTAAACACCAACACCTTTCTCTCCCGAGATGTGCTCCCTATGGTCTGCCCTCCCTCCTTCCTGCTACAGCATTTGTTGCTGTCAACTGTTGGTGGCATCCAGCTAGAGCAACCAGGTTGACAGAAGTTTTTTGTTTTTTTTTAAATACCGTATTTTCCAGCATATAAGACAACTTTTTAACCCAGGAAAATCTTCTCAAAAGTCTGGGGTCGTCTTATTCGCCGGGTGTCATCTTATAGGGTGAGTATATCCCAAACTCTATATTTTAACTGGAAAAGTTGGGGATCGTCTTATACGCCCAGTAGTTTTATACACTAGAAAATACGGTATATTTTATTGATTTTTTTTACAGAGAGAAAGGGAGAGGGATAGAGAGTTAGAAACATCGATGAGAGAGAGACATCGATCAGTTGCCTCCTACACGCCCCCACCGGAGACGTGCCCGCAACCAAGGTACATGCCCTTGACCAGAATCAAACCTGGGACCTTCCAGTCCGCAGGCCGAAGCCCCATCCACTGAGCCAAACCGGTTTCGGCAGGTTGACGGAAGTTTGAGGCCTCTCACCTGAGTGCATGGATGCAATAGACCACCCGGGGCATGTTCTTCTTGTCATAGATGTCCGTGGTCTCTGGGAAGAATGTCTGCAGGGGAAACTAGCGGTTACCGCCACTGGGGACCTTGGAGCACCACCAGATATGGAGAGAGGGGGCTGAGGAATGGGTCTTCCCCTACGACCGGGGTGTGCGCTCCTTTGTTGCCTGGGGCTTCTAGGTCAGTCTCCCCAGCCCTTAACAGGCAGCCCCGTGTAAAAGGCAACAGTGACACACAATCAGCCAAGACCCAGTCACAAACACCCAGCCCTAAGGAACTTAAAATCTTCGATGAAGTTAGTTTAGAAAACACATGGAGACTGGCCAACATGGCTCAGTGGTTGAGCATCAACCTATGAACCAGAAGATCACGGTTGGATTCCTGGTTAGGGCACAAGCCCAGGTTGTGGGCTTTTGATAAGGGGGTGCGCAGGAGGCAGCCCATCAATGATTCTCTCATCATTGATGCTTCTCTCTCTCTCCTTCTCCCTTCCTCTCGGAAATCAATAAAAATATATTTTAAAAAGAAAACACAAGGAGATGAAGGCTAAAGGTTTGCAGAGAGATAACGTGTATATGCATGGTGTGGGTTGGGGGGAGGGAGGGAGGCGCGCTGGTGAATAGCAAAGATGAACCCCCATCTTGAGGCCCAGTGTTACCGAAGGCAGACCGACGTGGGCTATTGCAGAGAGCCAAAAATTGATGTTGTCTGTGTGACGGAAATGCAAGCCAGTTGCCTGAAAGGGGAAAAAAAGAGAGAAGAGAATCCATTTCCACAGTTGTCAGAGCTCCCTATGAGAGGGCTTAGACCACGTGTGGAGATTCAAGTGGCTGGAGGAGCCAGAGGTCCCTGCCCCTTCTTCCCACACAGAGAAACACACAGACAGCAACACGAATCATGAAGAAAGGACGACCCGGAGGGCTATTTGAGAAGGATGGCACAGGAGTGGGATTAACACTCTTGTAAGGCTTCCTAGAAAAGGGCGGTGCAGAACTGGCATGGGAAGGAGCACTGTGCCCAGGAAGTACGTGCGGGTGGCAAAGTCCACCAGCCTCTATACACAGACTGCAGGTAGAAAAGTCTTCTTGGAAATTATCCTGCTGGGGGTATCTCAAAGCCCACCTACCCAGGGTGCCTTGCTAAGGATACCGTACACTGCCTGGCTGGGAGACTCATGCCTGCCTGCTGTCCCAGTGCAATGAGCAGTAGCACTCTCCTCACCCTCCAAAGTACCCAGGTTTGGACAGTAAGCTATATGGTCACGCTCCTCTCACAACTGGAAGGAGGAGCCATCCGAGGGGAACAAGGCAGAAAGAAGGTCGAGACCTCTGTTCCTCACCTGGTACCGCAGTTGCTCCACGTCGTAGATCTTCTTCAAGGGAACCACAGAGGGTGCAAAACGGTGGCCCAGCTTGGCCAGCAGCACTCCGTTCCGGAGGTTCTCCTCTAGCTCCACGGGCGGAGGAAGCTCCTCTTTCAGGCAGGCCTCCATCCAGCTGAGAGCACAAGAGCGCCAGAGCACCTCCTCACCCGCTCTGACAGCCCCCCCCCCCCCCCCCCCCCCCCCCCCCCCCCCCCCCCCCCCCCCCCCCCCCCCCCCCCCCCCCGGTTCATGCTCTTTCCGTCTGACCCAGCAATCACGCTCCTTGCTATTTCCCCAAAGTTGTTGGGACTTATGTGCACATAAAGACCTGCGCACGGATGTTTATAACAGTTTTCATCATAGCTGTCCAAACTGGTAAGCAACCAAGATGTCCTTCAATAGGGGAATGGATTAATAAACGGGTACCTCCAGACAATGG
>PVJN01030187.1:0-25823 GCA_004026805.1 Lasiurus borealis | reverse complement strand
AAAAGGTCAAGAGAAAGTGTGCCCCCAATTATGATGATGACTTGTACATCACAAATAGTTTAATAGCTTGGAACCTATCCGAGTCTGCTTTAGAGAGTAAAAAGAGAAAGCGAAGAAAAGCCAAACCTCACTCTTTTACCCTATAGTTTCAAGAAGGATGAAAAAGAGCTCATTTAAATGCTTTTATCAACATCTTTCTATATATATATTTTTTCTGTGATTTGGAACTATTTAAATTATGTAAGCTCACAAGTTTATTAGTTCACCTTTATTAATTTGTCAAGGTTAATGTGTGCATAATGAGTTGAAGATAATTAAAAATTCCTTGGCATCCCTCTACTAGTGTTTACTCAGTGTAGTAAGTTTTAGAGCTCTTGTTGTAAGGTCTGCTGAGATTTCTTTGCACTGAATCTATTTTTTAAACACAAAGCATGATGCTGCCTTAGGAGATGTGAGAATTCTTTTTCTTAATCTTTCAGCACATGACAGCCTATTAGGGAGATCAGATGACGTACCTCTAAGAAGCCCAGGGTGTGTTTGCAGACACAGTGGAGAGTGGGGTGATGCCAGCCGGGCAGACACATGACCTGACGACTCCCTTTCCCTTAGCAATCTGCTTTGGAAGGTTGACTGCTGCTAGCATCTTTGCTCATTATTCTGCTCCAGCAGCAGAGCAGTGGGTGGTGCTGTAAGGATGCCCTCGTGTTAGCCTCTGTGAAGGCTGATGTGCATTAGGGAAGTGAGTAAGCTAAGCACAGTGCTTTCCTGAGTGCCTACTGTGTGCAGGTGTGCAGCCTCCATTATTGATCGATGCAGTCACAGTAGATTAAAAGAGGGGGTGGTTAAGAAGACTTGGATAGGATTTGAGGCCCTCAGCAAATATATTATTTAAATTCCTTTCATCTGAACTCTCTTTTTCTTTTTTAAAAATATATTTTTTTATTGATTTCAGAGAGGAAGGGAGAGGAGAGGAGAGAGAGAGAGAGAGAGAGAAGCATATCAGTGATGAAAGAGAATCATTGATCTACTGACTCCTGCACACCTCACACTGGGGATCAAACCTGCAATCTGAGCATATACCCTAACCAGGAATTAAACCATGACCTCCTGGTTCATAGGTTGATGCTCAACCAGTGAGCCATGCTGGCCTGCCTCATCTGAACTCTCTTGGCATGCTCTTTTATAACACCCCTGTCTCTCTGCAACCTCTCATCATCTCTTTCGGTCCCTCCCTAGAGCGAGTAATTGCCAATTGCTCCCCATTCCAGTTCCCAGATCGGTTTCACCTCCAGCCTCTTGGTTCCATTTTCATGGTCAATATTACTTCTTACCTGGAGAATTTTATTTGCCTCCTAACTCGTTTCTCCACATTCCCCCGCCTTCCCTTTGACACAAGCTCACTTGCATTCACCTATCTTCTGCAGACACCCCTCTGGTCGTTTTCCATTGCATGGTGCATAAAGTTGAAATTCCTTAATTGGGCGTCAGGCTCCTGCAGGCCATGCCTCCATCTCCCTTCTTGCCTTAGCTGCCTGCTTCTGACTGCATGCTCCCTAAACAGAATGTGCTGTTTCTTTACTGTGCATGTCCCCCATGCTCCTGTGTGCCCCACCCCTGACTAGCACTGTTCCTCACTTGAGTGAACCCCTCACTACTGTCAGCTCCCAAACTGTCCTCCCCACACCTTCCCTCTCCCTTCCACTCCGCACCCCCCTTGCAAGCCTTGATAACCCCATACCCTCACCTGATGGGGAGCTCACCTTTCATACCCTCTCTTGCTTTTTGGGCCTCTCTGGAAGCCCTCAGAGCTTTTCTTTTGGTGTTGATTCATTCACCCATCATCAGAGACTCTGCCTTTTTGTGTTTCATCAGCTGCTTTTTTTGATTTCCCTATAGTGTCCAGCGAGCACTTGGCATTCCTCAAGGAGTGGACAAATGCCTCTTCAACTTCCACAGGCCCTCCTCTGGCACTTTGCAGCTCTCTATTTCCCCCTTTCCTTCTTTTCTTAACTGCTCTTTGCTATTTTTAGGTTTGTTTTTTCTCTTGGTAACAATCATTAGCAATGATCAGTCTTCTCTCCTTGCTTCTCCAAGGGGCTCTGAACTCTTCCACGCTGCCCCACCTGCTCCCTGTTTTTTTGCCCTGGTCTCTCATCTATTCTGGAATAGTTTTATGATGCTTGTTCCAAGGCTGTTAGACCAGCCATGTCTGGTGGTGTATAGTAAGTAACTTGTTTACAATTTCTTAGGGCTAGTGATTGAGCACATTGCTATAAAGCATGCTACTGGAATATTATGAGATTCTTTAAGGAGAGCTGTGTGGTTTTCCCGTGAAAGGCTCAGTGGAAACTGCCCTGAAATTCAGAGTTTGGGTGAAAATGTGCCCAACACAGGCAGTTCTGACGAGTGTAGGTAAAGTATGTTAATCCTTTCAATTCCCCTCCCCCCACAGTTATGTACATTAAGTTGATCATATTTGAGGTGTATTCCTGATACTGCAAGGTCTAAATCTTGAGAATAATAGTTATAAATATTATAGTTTTCATTTTAATCATTATCCTCAGCATTTCTGTCTACTTTGCTTTTCCCAGGACTTTTGTTTAGATATTATTTATTGGAATATTTCTCTCTCTCTTTTTTTTTTGCCAATGTTTGCACTTGAAGATAAAATTAAACATGAAGTACATTCTTTGTTTTTTCTAGTTGTGGATAAACTGCCTAGATGAATTTTTGGTAGTAATTTTTGATATATACCAACAGGAATAGATACAAATAAACATTTTTATTAAAACAATGTATTCTAATTGTAAAAATGATATTTATTCTAGATAATTAAAATTCAGGGAAACATAAAAATTAAGATAACTATTGTTATACCAACCAGAAAAATAATCACTGTGACTTAATGTTACATATATATATATATATATATATATATATATATATATATCACATACAATATATTATATTTTTAAAATAAAATTAGGATTTTCTTGGGTCTACAATTTTTACCCCGCTTTTTTTCTCTTAACATTGTATTCTGATTACTTCCTATATAATTTTGTTTTGAATATGGCTTAAACAGTTGCATGTTTTTAAATTATGAAGGCCTATGACATTCCAGGAATATTGTATCATTGGATAGTTGGGTGTTCTCACTCTATTGCTTTAAAATAATTTCCTTTCCTTTTCAAGATGTGAATACTCAGATATTATCATATTACAGTGTATTTCATAAACATAGAGGCATTCAGTGTTTATTCTTGATTTAAATATGCAGTGTTTCAGATTTATAAACAGGGAGATTAATTTTGAGTGATGTTATATCATTCAGGAATTTAAAAATCAAGTGCATTTAAGGAAAGGCCAAATTTTACTTGCCTTAATTTTGGCCCAAGTTGGAGACTAAAGTATTTACATACCATTAGCTGTAGTACTTTACTCTGGAGACCACTTGTCCTAATCAGCTGTCAATTATTGTGCATTTAAGTACAGTTAAAGGGACAATTGGACTTGCAGTTTAAAAGCCAGCATTTAAAAATGTGCAGGAATTGAATTATAAATGTGGTGGTTCAGAGAGGCCTTGCCTATCATGTCCCTATCTGGATGTACTGTCTGGTCTCTGGACGACTTTAGTGTCCATTTAAAAGTAAGAAGCAATCAAACTGTTGAGCATATGGCTACACAAGTCTTATGTTCTGTACAGTTCATGCTGTATAAATGGGTATTCTTTTAACCCAAAAGTTATGGATCAGTGTTTCTTTTTGAAGCATTCAATGAGTTGGTTTCAACCAATACTTTTGAGTGAGAAAAAGGTAGGAAATCAAAGATATTGAATTTTTATTGTCTTTATAGGTAATTCAGTGAAATACAGTCTCTCAGAGTGTTTATTACTCATTATCTTTTAATCCTTAGTTTCTGAACAATGCTTGCCTTTTCATAGTCTGTGTACTTTAAAATTCTTTACTACATAGAGTTCTTTTTTGCTTGTTTGTTTTGTTAATATGACATAACTGTGTGACATTTCACTTTTTTTTTCATGGTGAAAGATGCCCTTTGCTGCCAATTCTGAATGATCATGCTGTTGAGAAATTCTTGGAAGTCCAATTTTTTTTTGACATTTCAAATGTTTAATTTTATCTTGTTCTGAAAGGTCAATATTTGGAATGTGAAAGTTCCTCTTGAATTTTGTTTCCTTTGTTATTTTAACACAAAAGTATTCCCTGCTTGTTGAAATAAAGTAATGTAATGTGTAAAAAGTAATGATTTTATTCAGTTCCACCCTCTCTCTTCAATCTCATGTTCTGCCCTAGAGGTAACCATCATTTGCAGTTTGGTAAGTACACATAGTTCTTCTTGCCTCCTGCAGTTTCCCTTTCTGAGGTTCCAGTTAACTACGGTTGACCACGGTCCAAAAATATTAATGGAATTTTCCAGAAATAAATAATTAATGAATGTTAAAGTATGCACCTAAGAAGTATGATAAAATCTTGTGTGGTCCTGCTCTATCCCACCCAGGTGTAAATCATTCCTTTGCCAGTGTATTTGTGCTGAATATGTTCCATATTGGGGATTGAGTCCAGAATCTGGGTATATGCCCAGATGGAATGGAACCATGACCTTCTGGTTCATAGGTTGATGTTCAGCCACTGAGCCATGCCAGCCAGCCCAAAAGGTATTTTTTATTTTGTGGGTTCTACACTCTATTGCAACTATTGGTGTTATAGTGCAAATAGCCATAGATAATACCTGGATGAATGGTTTGTCCCAACAAAACTCTATTCATGAACACTAAAATTTGGGTTTCATATAACTGTTATGTCATAAAATATTCTTCTTTTTATCATTTTCAACTATTTAAATATGTAAAATCAATCTGAGCTCACAGGCTCAATAAAAACAAGAATGCAGGTGGATTTGGCCATGGGCAATAGTTGGCCAATCTCTTAACTAGACTAAAGAAAAACTTACCAAATTAAATCATACTTATTATAGAGTTAAATATCTCAGTGGGATTAAGTCAAATAAACAAAGACAATACTTCTTTCATAGAATAGTCACTTGACATTTATGGATAGAGAATGAAGAAATATTTTAAGAAGCAAACAAGGGTAAGAGAAAAAAGCTGAGGCTTGTGTGGTGTCTCAAGTACTGAAGGGTAGAAAGGGGTTTTTGTATTTTCATCAATTCACAAGTTTCCTGAGCTCATCCCAAGATGAAGTATTGCTATTCCTATGTTTGAAGCACAGCATTACTATGACATTCTGCTTCACACAGAAACCTTTATTTGCACGTGTCATCTTTTTATATGGACTTCATTTTGCTGCTAGTTGAAAAAAATCATACTTGGCATTGATAATATCTTTTATATCCAGAATTGGATTTTTAAATTTATTCATTAAGAAATATAAAATTATTATAAGAATATAACATAGAAACACTGAAAATGCTCAGGAAATATGTTACATCCCTGAATAGATGCTTTTTAATGTTAATGCTGCCCCATTAATTTATTTCAAGGGATGCTGTTTGAGTGGACTGATGCTCTTGATTTGATCCAGTTGCCAGGTGTGTCCCTTGATGCCAATTTTGCTTTTAGACCAGTGAGAACACTGTGATCCAGTTTTGCTGTTTTCTGGAGCAATTGTAGTTTTACAATAAAAAAATAAAACAATAAGACATCTATAAAACAATATTGTGATATCTATGAAATTGTTTTCATACTATAATTGCAAATACAGCATAGAATTCATAAAAATAATACATATTTTTCTTGAAATAAGGACCACTATTAAGGATTATTCTATATGAATTAATATGCTTAGTGTGTGACTTAATGAAAGTGTGTGTTGTTTTTAAACCACTTGTTAGTCTTTTATTTTTTTTCATTGTATAACTTGACAATTTGGGGAATAAAGGATATTCTTAATAGATAGCCAAGTATACATGTGAAATACATATATACACATGCATACATGCATATATGAAAAAGGATTATATCACTTATTCTTTTTAGAAGAACTTTATGTATAAAAGTTAAAGACTATAGGCAGCATAAAGAAGAAAATAAAAGCATGTATGTTTTTATTACCCAGCCATAACTACTGTTAATAATTTTGAGAATACCTTCTAGTGTCTTGTGTCTATTTATGTATGCATAAGCTCATATGCTTGTATTCAGTCCTTCATTTATTTTTCAGGTCATATTGGTTGCTTATTTGTGAATAGCAAGGTACTGTATGAGGCATGAGACAGGAGTGCCTTTTCCTGAAGTTTACTTTGCTTTACTAGAAGGAGATAGGGAGTAACCATGTCGCTATATATTCGATGGTGGTAAGCACTGGGAATAAAATTAAGATCAGGAGAGAATACAAAGAAGGTCTGTTTTGTGTGTGTAAAAATAAAGATAGAAAGGAGTTGTAGTTCTCACACTCTTTTTTTACTTGCATTTTCAAGTTAAAAAATATATAGCCTGAACATTTTCTGTATCATTAAACATTTCTAAAAACAGTCTATGTTTGGCATACTCTACTTTTATATGAATGAAAGAGGTTTATTTAACTAGTTCAATATCATAAGCTAATTTATTTATTTATTTTTAAAAAATTGCAATTAGAAGCAAGGCAGTGAGGACTATTATTAACTTAAGATGAGCATTTTTGCATAAATTCCTAGAAGCAGAATTACTAAATCAAAGAATAATCATGTGTTAAGGCTGTTGACAGGAAGATTAAAAATGTTATATGACTAATTCACCACTCAATTTGTTTTCCTTGCCCTGTGTCCCTTCTTTCTTCCTTCCATTATTTTCAAAGTTCCAAGTAGGTAGTAATCCCCCAAATTTAAAGAACACAACACTATGGTAGCATATCACTTTCATGGTGGATGTTATTTTTCGTTTCTGAAATCACATTCTTATTGTGGGTGAGAGGGCTAATGCATTTATAATTGCATCATTGCACAAGCTAACAAAGTCCTATTTGTTGCTTACATAGTTGGTATGAAACGAAGGGAAAAGACATTAAGCACAACAAACCAGCAAGCAGTCTTGGAAATGCAGGAGGGTCAGTGCAAGTTTCAACATGTCATTTCATTTGCTTGTTTTTTAAGGTCTGAAAAAAAAAAAAAGAATACTGAACTCCATTACAAAAGAAGCATTCATTTTGGGGAGAAAACCATTTTATTTTGTTTAGCTTGCCTTAGGATAGTTTTTTTTTTTTTCCTTATTCCAGCAAAATAAAATAAAATTTGTTATCTTAGAAGAAACATTTCTATGTTGCTGTCACTTTCTTTCTATATAATTCTGACAATATTGGCACACACTCTAGCATCTGCTTTGTGCCAGGTCCTGGATTACCTCATTTTCAAGCTAGACAGGGGGATTGTTTAGTTCAAGAAAAAGTGGACATTTTAACACCAAGGCACTAGAGATTTAGCAGCTTCTAACCCTTTTGAGAACTCATAGTCAGAAGTAGGAGGATGGTGTTAGCATTCAGGTTAACATGCAGATTCTGATTCAGCAAGTCCAGAGCAGGGCCTGATACTCTGCATTTCTAAAAAGCTCCTAGAAAATGCTGATGCTGCTGGTTCATGAACCATAGTTGAGTAACAAGGTGTTCAGAGACATTAGCACAAGACTACTGTTTACCTGTGAGTACAATGTGATCCAGAGGGGCCAGCAGCCCAGTTCTGCCAACAAAACAAGCCCACCAGTAGCTGAGGTTGGGAGCTGTGTGATTTTGGACATGTCTTTTCTGTACTTCCTTCTCCATGCTGCTCATCTTGAGAGAGCCACCCATCAGTGAGATAATAGATTGTAAATATTTCTCTCTTTTCCATATCCAGTGCACTAAAGAGCAGTCCGGTTCCTGGGGATTGAGAAAATGAAAGACAGACACAAAGATAGAAGGAAAAAGCTGGGGTGGGTGGGACAGCTGTCCTCTGATGGAGAGACAGTGACCCAGAGCCGAAATAGAGCATTTATTTTATATAGCAAAATACCAGGAAGTTTTACTAAAGCCCAAGACAAAGGAGATTACGTGCATTCTTGTGGCTTCTTTGTAATCATCACCTCTGGATGAGCCCAAATAATCGTGTTTGTTCCTGTGCTTGTTTGGATTTAGATAATGGAACTCACTCCCTGGCATCTGAGCTGAAGGTCAGGCTGACAACACACCTGCCTCTGGCAAGGTGTGTTTCTAGGACATGGCTCTGCCAAGGCAGCTGGATTCAGCTGACAATAATTAAAGAAATGCTCATGTGCCTCCCCAGGTGCTCTCTACAATAGATGACTTAGATTTTCTTTTTTTTTATTCTCATGTATCTTTGAAGACCACATATATTCATCTTATAATCAGAATAAAGTGAATAACTGAAATAGTCCTCTTCCCATTTTTTACTTTATCTGATCTCTTTGAAGATCTTTGAGGTAGGTTTATGAGGGGATTATTAGAGTAAACCTGCCCATATCATCCTTTAAAAAATTTGTGGTAAAATACACAACATAATATTATAATCATTTTTGTATTTTTTTTCAATTACAGTGTAATTTCTTTTAAAAATTGTTTTAAATTGATTTTAGAGAGAAGAGAGAAAAAAAACGGAGGAGGAGAGAAAGATAAATATCAATGTAAGAGAGAAACATTGATTGGTTGCCATCCAAATGTACCCCATCTGGGAATGGAACCTGCAACCAAAGTAGTATGTACCCTGACTAGAAACTGAACCTACCTTTCTATGTACAGGGTAACACTCCAACCAACTGAGCCACACTGGCTAGGGCTAGAGTATACTTTCAATATTATTTAGTATTAGTTTTATGTATTTAAGATAGTGGTTAAACAATCATATGTTTTACAGAGTATTCTTTCTAATATTTCAAGTCCCCACCTGGCATCATCCTTATACTATCCTTATACTATACTTTATATCCCCATGACTATTCTATAATTACCAACTTGTAGTTATTAATTCCTTTATCTCTTTCATCTCCCCCCCCCCCAAGTTCCATTCCCTCTGGCAACCACCAGTCATCTTAAAAAAAAAATTAGAGAGAGAGAGGAAGGAAGAGAGAGAGAAACATTCATTCCCTGGATGCCTCCCATAAGGGCTGACTGGGATAAATCTGAACCTGCAATCTAAGTGTGTGCCCTAAGTATGATCATAACTGTTACCTTTTCGTTTATGGGTAATGCTCCAACCAACTGAGCCACAATGGCCGGGGCACTGCCAGTCCATTTTTAATGTATGTTTCAGTGACATTAAGTATATTCACATTGTTATGCAACCATCTGCATTATTCATGTCCAGAGCTTCTGCATTTGTAAAACTGAAACTCTAAACCCATTAAACAGTAACTTTCATTCCTCCTTCCTCTTAGTCCTCTGATAACCACCATTCTATATGTGTCTATGAAATGGACTACTCTGCGTTCCTCATAAAAATGCAGTCGTATGATATCTGTCCTCTGACTGGCTTATTTCACTTAACATAATATCCCCAAGATTCATTTATGTTGTAGAATGTGCCAGAATTTTCTTCATTTTTAAGGCTGAACAGCATTCCATTCTATGCATATACTACATTTTGTTTATAAACTTACCCATCCACAGACATTTGGCTAGGTTCCACCTCTTGACCCTTGTGTGATAGTGTGAACATAGATATGGAGGTATCTCTTCAAGTCTCTGCTTTGTCTCTTACCATTTTTCCCCAACCTCCAGCTGCCAATATGTGTGTCTCTTCATAGAGTGAAGGCTTTTTCTGGCCACCTGCTCTGCCCATGTATGGGCTGTGAAGTCATGTCCCTTTTCACTCTCAATAAAGTAGAAATCATTATACAAGTGCCCCAGCTCCCTTGCCTCTTGGGTGTGAAAACTGGAAAGGTGTGTCTTCATCATCTCCCAGAGTTCTTTGTGTTGCCCATGGTGATAACTTGCTTGATATCACACCCTGTACTATCTTCCTTGTTTCGTTTAGGATATGCTTCAGAGGGAGCCCAAACTAAAGGGCATTGAAAAGGCATCCTGTGTATATCTGCTTACACCTGGAGATATACTGTGGTTGGAGAGCAACAAGGAGATTTGGCTCTTGGAGGTGGGTTATCAGCGTGTGCAAGCTGCCTTCCATCCCATCCAGCCAGATGTTCAAGAAGAAAATTGAACCTTTTCACATCAGCATTTGAACTTCATTATTGTAACATTTTAAACATAAAATAATATGTCCGAAGCTCTTTTTTTAGTCTCCTTACTAACTCCCAAAGACACTGCAGCTCAGCTTTCTGACTCACACCCCTGGCTGCATTTTCAGAGCAGCAACTCTGGTAAAAGAAACTTATTATCTTAACAGCATAGTATCCTAATTCATTTACTTTTCTTGGAGCTAGATCCCAAAGAAAGAAGGAAAGCAGTTCCACGAGCAAGTTGAGATAGTAATTTTCTAGTCATTTTATAGATGGATGGATGGATAGATGATAGATAGATAGATAGATAGATAGATAGATAGATAGATAGATAGATGTTTCTTGCTTCTGCTTCCAAGTTTAGCCTCTGGGTTTCTTCTTGGTTCTATCTAGTTTGTTGTTTTGGGCTCATTTTGACATTCTCTAGGTATTGTATTTTTAATATAAACTACGTGTTTAGCAACAAGCTTGGAAAGGATTTTCTTTTACCAGAGTTGCTGCTCTGAAAATGCAGCCAGGGGTGTGAGTCAGAAAGCTGAGCTGCAGTGTCTTTGGGAATCTGGCTCCTAGCGAGGTGTTACCTTTCATTGATCTTTGGGAATTGTTAATGCGGTATGTAAATAGATAACTTACATGCCAGTCCCACTTAAGGCAGCTACCCAGAAACCGCCAAGAGTGAAGGGAAATGGTGTACATCTGTAAAGACTACAACTAACTAGCACCTGCTTTAAACCAACACGAAGTCTTGCACCTAATCTGCATGACAACATAGTTCATTTGGTGGGAGGAAGACAAATGCCTACATCACAATGTCTTCCTTTTTTGAATTTAAAAAGTAAATTATTTTAATTTATGTGTCTGTTAGACAGCCTATAGCAAATGAATACCTTTCAATGGAGAAAGCAGATTCAAGCTACAGAAAACAGAGGGTGATATCACTGCAAGTGTTTTCACCTTAAAGTTATTGAAGGAGTATCCCAGCAGATGTTTTCTGTGTCTAGATGGCTTTCCCATGAAACCCGTGAATGTTGTTTGTATGTGATGGTGTAGTTCCCTAGGTCGGGAACAAACAGATCTGATCTCTCATGTAATAGATTGGAGATTTTATTGTTAATTTTGTATAATGGCAACTGTATGAAAAAAATAATCATTTTCTTAGGATAAATTGAAGTGAATCAGGTCAGTAAAAAATTTGCCCTTGTTGTTCTGGATGAACACAGATCATTGTATTCAAAATAGAGGAGGGCTCATTGAGTGAAAAGAAAGTCAACACTCAATTGAAAAAGAATGTTTGAGGGTTTCCCAGGTAAAGGTCAGCCTTCCTAACCCTCCCTAAAACCTTTCCTTCAACTGTGGACCTCCTGATTGACCCCTAACAGCATCCTGTGAAATTACATTACACTAGAGGACACTCTGGTTGTATTTATAGCATGTCAACATTTCTTTATGGCTCAAGGAGCAATAATTAGCTTTCTACTGTAAGCTAGATCTGTTTGTGCAGAGATACCTGAGAATGATTAGTTCTATTTTATCTCTTTTAATCTTTCTATTAGTCTATTGACTAATCATTTGTTCTATCAGTCAGCTGATCCCTTCCTGGAGCTAAAATCTAAACTAAACCTAAGCTCAGGCAGTCTCCTGGAAATTCAGCTGTGAACTCCAATCTTTCCTGGGTCCTCACCTAATCTCTCCTACATATGAAATGAAAGAATAAGATTGTTTCTTTACAGTGTAATCAGTGGTTAAAGGCATACTTAACCTAAATACAGATTGCCTGCATTTCGGAGCCAGCTTTACCACTTTCTGTCCATGTGACCTTGGGCAATTTATTTAGCCTTACTGTGCCTTGGTTTTCTTATTAGGATTATAATTTTACCTATCAGCTGCCTGGAAGATCAATTAGATAATATATGTAAATTGCTTCAAACAGTGCATACTACATATTAAATGCTCAATAAACATTAATCTTATTGTCATTTATCTTTCCTGTACACAATAGATGCTCAACTCCTTTCCTCTATTCAGTGATCTTCCCTTTCCCATCTTCATAAAGCTCATAGTCTAGTCTTGAAAGAAAAATAATTACCTGGCAGAAATAGAGGAAGAAGATGACATGTAACTTGTTATTAACCCATGAGAAGGGTTTTGGCAGGGAAAGAGAGAGGATTGTGTTAGGAGGCAGAGAAGAGCTTAGCATGCTTGGTGTATAACAGTTGATTTGTTGTTGGTTGTATTACAGAATTTACCAGGTGATCGTAAATACACATAAGGAGTACTCGGAGATTAAGGGAAAACCCGTTATTTTCAGATGTACTACTACAGTGACTCAGGGGAGTCTGTTTCCAAATCTTGAGTGAGTGAATATGGAGGAAGCTTGCCCTTTATACCCTTTGTTTTTTTTTTTGTCCCCCAAATATGGCAGGCTTCTGGACCTTTTGTGGGCTTTGCAAACAGCCCTGTATGTTGGGATGAGGGACATCAGATTACACCCAAAGGCTGAGCCTGGAGCCAGCACTGATAACTTCCTTTGGGGATTGTGTATGGTTCATGGTTTATGGCCTCTGTAAATGTGAGTATTCTGGGAAACAGATTCTGCAAGGCAGGACAGGCAGCAATAGAGTTAATTATTGACTAGCAAGAGTGTGCATTAGAAAGCAGGTTACTGGCACAGATTCAGATTGCTAGCCTTCCCTCCAACCCTAAATATCTTATATTACCCATCAGTTGGTGTGATGCTTGATGGATGATGCAAGTAATGGAGAGAAATGTGATTCTGCACCTCTGTTTTTTGTCAACAAACCTGACTGACACACAGACCCATCAGAAACTTTGGTTCTTCATCATGGTGACTCCCCTCCATGTGTAGTAGGACAATCATGATTCCCCAAGGAATGGAATCTGAATCATGAGGAGGCTATGAGGGACTCATGTGTGCATTGTAAAACCTTCATCATACCCCTCTCCTTCCCACACACACCCAGGGATACATGCTTCTCTCTTTCTTCACACTGATGTTATTTAATCTCAGGGTTCACTTATCCATTGGCCAAACTTTGGAGGATGAGATGCTCCTGTTTTTATGATTATGATTTAATAATTAAGCAGCTCTGGTAGCATGCAGAGGTCCATGTTGGGTGTTATGAGACTTTAGGCCTGAGTTTGCTTCTAACTAGTAGTGAGACCTCAAAAGCTGCCCTCCTTCTCTAGGCTGTATTTCTTTATTAGTGGGATGATAGAAGTACATTGGGGTTCTTATGGACTCTTTTCACAATCTGATAATGCCTCTGTGAATCTCTTCTCTAAACAGCTTTTATAATATAAAATGAAATACACCTGACTACACAGGAAACCATGATATTGAAATACAGAGATACAAATAGGAAATAAATTTATAACATGATAAGATATGGATCTTCTTAACACATTAAATTACTTAACTTGTAATTTTGAATTATTGATGCTCACCAATGACATTTTACAATATCTGCAATAATTCTAATATGGTATGAAATTATCTGAAATTTTTGTTGAAAACCAAGTCTCAAGTGCTATTAATACTGTGGTGATTTGCGATTTATATTTATAATTGGAGGAAATGCCACACTTCAGTTAGACGTTGGTGAAAATAATCATGGAATTATTTTTCCCATACAAGTTTATGGACCCTCTGGTAATATCTGTGGACTTCTTACTGGTCTATAGAACTCAAGTGATTAATCCTTGAAGTAGATGACTTCTTAGATATTTCCTTTACCAAAACCATGACTATCAAATTGAATGACAATCCCATAACACTAAGATATTTTCAAATAAATGAAAAGTTCTAAGATCCCAATAGAATATGTGAAGCTCATGTCATTGGCTTTGAGAAACACCAAGATGATTAGGGAGGCATTTTTGTCTAAGGTGTTTACTGGTGTCTGGTTCAAGAGTACTCGTAGGCATTTTTCAAGGCCCTCAATAACAAAACACTAAAGAGCATAAATTGTGTATAGTTGATCTCATCATTCACAGTAGTTATGCTTGGCAAGGTCTCTATGAATACTGAGCCATTGCTCCTAATGAAAATGCTGAGACAGGTTCTGATCACAACATTTTCATCAACTGATTAGTATGTAACTTTGCTTTATGTGTTTTTCAGTTTTAAAGAAGCATCTTATTTAATAGTAGAGGCCTGGTGCATGAAAATTCATGCACTGGATGGGGTGGTCCCCCTGCCCAGCTTGCCCCCTCTCACAATCTGGGAGCCTTCAGGGGCAGGAGGTGACCCTGCGATCAGGGGAAGGCTATGCCCCATTATACTTCTGTTGTTGCTACTGCTGGCTGCAGTGCAAGCCTCTGCCAGCTCTGTTTATTTGAGCCTCAGATTGCCCTGGGTGGATGGACAGCTGACATCTGAGGCTTGCCTGCACCTCAGCCACCATCTGAGGCTTGATTGTGCTTTGGACTGGCCCAAAGGGCCTGGGCAGCCAACATCTGAGGCTTGCCTGTGCCTTGGGTGTTGGCTTGGCAGCCGCCATCCAAAGCTTGCATGCATCTCGAGGTGGCCCTGGGTGGCTGGGGGGTTGAGAGAACTGGTGGACTCAGGAGACAGGTGCGTGGAGTGGCCGGGCCTGTGCCTTGTTGTACACCTGCTATCCCAATGGGGCTGAGGGGACTGGGTGCTGCCATCTTTGAGGGCAAGATAATCAATTAGCATATTCTCTCCTTCTTGGCTGTGGGTGCCACAATCTTTGCAACATCATAAGGGTCAATTAGCATATTCCCTCTTTATTAGATAGGATGTATTGTTAACATTGAACTCATGCCAACAGCACTACAACTCGTGCCTGAAAGTAACTTATCTGACATGTGTTTCTCGGCAAGGCAAATCACAACTTCCCTGTGCTTGGGAGCACTAAATGGAACTTCAGCAGTGTGCTTGGCCATTTTAAAGAGTAAAGTCTTGAGCAAAAAGTACCAAATTGTAATAAACATGGCACTAAATAGATTGTGAAAAGGGCACTCATTTACAGTATAAAAGCTGAAACAACAACACAAAGCAAAACCTTGATCAACTTCAGCTGAGAATGTGAACTCCTCTGTGTATGTTCCCAAAGACTGCCAAGATGCCACCTTGTTGATTCTGCAGTTACAAATAAATGTTGGTGAGTGGATGAATTTGCAAATATAGGAATTTTAAAAAAAATGAAGATCAACAGTATATGCTAATATTTCTCTCTGAAGCTTTCTTTCGTGTGTCTGACCTTTCTTTAGTTGTTTCACTACTCTAGGTCTCTGGTTATTATTTAACAGGGATGTTGGAATAGATTAGTAGTAGTAGATTTTCTCTTAAGTAGCAAAATAACTTTTATTCATGTGGAAGTCCAGAATGTACAGTAATAGTTAGCTCCCTGCCTCCCCTGGATACCTTTCAGTTTTACCAAGAACATATTGGAAACTACTGAGCTAGATCTCCATGACTGTTTTCCCCCATTTCTTTAGGTTATATTCCATTCATTTGGCAATAATTTATTGAGCCTGACACAGTTCTAGGTGCTGTTCTTGAATGAGCCCCCCCAAAATCAATCAATCAATCAATCAATCAATCAATCAATCAATAGATTAGAACTGTTAAAAAGGGACTACACATACTTTTTATTTGTAATATATTTTTTTTTGCCTTCTGACCTCTTAACATTGAGTGGCTCAAATTAATCTTTTAAATTCACGGTTGTTTCAAAAAATATGTCAGTTTCATTTAGTAGCTCATTCAAGATTTAGTTCACCGTAATCTAGTCATCTTTTATCTCTGAGAATGAAACCAGGATGGAATTTCTTTCTGGTCAAAACTAAAGGTAGTTTAGTAGGAAAGCAGCATAGCCACCTACAAGATAAACCCCTTCAAATAGACCCCCTCAGCATCCTGTCACTTTGAGTTTGTTTTTACTGCTTTCATATGGCAGAGGGAATCTCAAACTATCTTAATAGAATGCCTTTCCCCTCTGAAAAATGCATTTTTAATCTATATTTGCAAAAAACCCAAAACAATAGTTTCTATTAAAACAGTTTTGAAGTGAACTGCTAATAGTTTAAGCAAAACAAATTATAAATTTTATATAGGACACTTGATGTTTGATTTTCAATGCATGAAAACTAAAAGTGTAGTTTTTTAAGATTGTACTTAGTTTTTCAAAACAGATAATTTTTCTAAGAAAAAAATTGGGAAGAAGGGAATTGATAGTAGATTTGGACCAGTTGGTTTTAATTCAGTGAGTGTCTTTTAATCATAAAATCTTTAACTTTATCTAAAGGATAACACCTATTCTTTAGTGAAGAAATCTTCCCTTATTTAAGGTACTTCTGTTCTTTAGGGGAAAAATTAGATTTTTCATCTGAAATGCCTTTTTCCTCAGAAAATGTTGAGAATTAATTATTTCTGCCTTTGTCTGAAGAGTTTACCTAAGGAAAATATGCAGGGTGTGGTAGCTTCAGTTTTCATCTGGTGATTCTTCCACAGACTTCTTTGTTGCTTAAGCCCCCTTAGCAGGTATCAATATCTAATTCCAGGGGGCGCTTTAGGGTGTAGAGTGGCAGACTCAAGCAGACAAGTAGTGGGGATATGAGCTTTGTGTCCCAGATGTCCATCTGTGAAGACCAGGGCAAGGAGGGTTTTAGGGAAGTGGGGGACTGGTTCAGGCATCATATTTTGCTCCAAACCACATATTAAGTTATCATAATGTAGACCAGTTCTCCAACTTGTCTGCACATACGCATCACTTTGGCAACCCCCAGCCATGTTGATGTCATTGGTTTTCTGTATGACCTACGTTTCAGAATGTCTAAAAGTTTCTCTGCTAATTCTATTATGCATACAATCTTGAGACCTACTGATATAGACGAGTTAGGTAGGTTATAGCTAGTCATGTTTCCATGTCCAAAGTAATTTAATATTTGTTAAAAATTTTATAATTTGAGTTTAAGTAATAAATTGGCATTTATAACTTTGTTCAAATTTTGTTATTGTTATAATTTAATACCTTACTTTTTAGTAGCCTCTCTTTCTTCTTTCTTGCTCCCTTTGGGCCCTGAGACTCAGATAACATATCACAGAGAAACAGCTGTCGGAGGAAATTGGAAGGAAACCATCGCTTAGATAATATGCCCACAAAGATACAAAAGTAGAGCTTTCCTCTTGGTTCTCATCCTTTCTTCTCCTGTTTCCAGTACTCACATACTCTTCAATTCTTCCTGTCTAAGAGACAAAGTAGGAAGAACCACAGGGTTCCAAATAAACCTTCCAAGAGGCTCGTTGTTACTTTCAGGTTTTTCATTTTATTACAGATGGTACATTTGTTATGAATATGCTCCCTTTTAATCACCGTTCCCCTTCCATGTTCGTCTGCTTCCTCCCATCCTCCTTCCAGACCCTTTTTGTTTGCTTATCATATGTTTCCAAACATTACTGAAATGAGGTCATGATCACCTGTCAGAATGGTCTTGTTCTTGATTGATGGTTGGTATTTTGCTGTTGTTTTAAATATGAGAGCTAGAAACATGGGCCTCATTTCTTCCATGACACTGGGTATCCAGCACTGATTTTTTTTTAAAGCTCATTTTTGTCCTGGCAGGCAAAGCTCAGTAGTTGTGTGTCGACCCATAAACTAGGAGGTCACAGTTTGATTCCCAGCCAGGGCACATGCCGGGTTGTGGGCTGGCTTCCCAGTAGGGGGTGTGCAGGATGTAGCCGATCAATAATTCTCTCTTAACACTAATGTTTCTACCCCTTTCTCTCCCTCTCTCTAAAATCAATTAAAATAATTTAAAAAAATCAGTTTATGAAAATTCAGTTTTCAGTGGCTCCCGCCATGGAGTAGGTAAGCACTGCTGTAGATGCCTGCTCTTGGCAGAGACCATAGCTTTCAGGAGCAGAAAATAATTATTTTGAGCTATAGAATTGTAGGTGATTCTATTCTGTTTCATTTCAAGAGGGAATATTAGAGAAGGAAAAGATTGTCAAATGACATAGATAATGCAAACCTCCCACTTTTTTTTTCTGCTTAATAAAACTAAAGTGCAGGCCATTCTTTAATTCCTCAGTTGATCATTGTTTCTGGAATGCCCTAGATCCATTTCTCTTAGAGGTGCTGTTGAGTATGGGGAATGAGGAAGTGAAATTATTTGCCCAGGAAACAAAGTTATGGCAGAACCAGAACTATAAACTACTATTTCTTATATTAATTTTTAAGAAATACCCTGCTTGATGCTTTTATTGCTATATCCTATATAGTAGAGTAAGAAGATAGCAATAAATATTTATACAAGATTTATGATTTTTAAAATAATTGATTTTATGTATGCTAGCAAATCTAGGAAATTTGATTTAAATAATTTCTAATAGTTACACAGGTGCAGGCTCTTTAGAATGAGTCTATTTTTCAGAGATGTGGGCTATTATTCATGTACTAGAGGCCCAAATTCGTGCACAGGTGGGGTACTGTGTCTGCTGTGGGCTTGCTCTCAATCAGTCCAGATCAGGAGAATCTCTTGCTGCTACAGCAGCACTCGCCAGCCATGAGTCCTGCATCTGGAGCCCGTCCAAGAGGAGTGGTCTGAAGGATCATGCTGAAACCAGCTTTCCGATATCCCCAGAGGGATCCTGGATTGTGAGAGAGCATAGCTAGGCTGAGGGACCCCACAGGTGCACAATTGGGCTGGGGAGGGACTTTGGGAGGGCTCCAGGATGTGTCCAGCCCATCTCTCTCAGCTGGACTCTCGCAGCAAGCTAACCTACTGGTTGGAGCATCTGCCACCTGATAGTCAGTGCACATCATAGCAATCCATTGAGCAACCTTAGCATATCATTAGCATATTATGATTTGATTGGTTGGCTGTTCTGCGGTTCAGTCTATTTGCATGCTACCCTTTTATTATATAATATTGTCTTAGATTGGCTTCTCTCAAAGCTGGCTGGAGATAAGGATTGGAGTGCAAGTAGCTAATTTAAGAGGTAATCCCAAGAAGCACCAGTAAGGAATTGGGGAGGTGGAATGAAGAAGGAAAGGCAGCCAATATAGGGTGTGCTGACAAGCAGCTTCCACTTTGAGCCACCGAGGCTCCTGTTGCTGGGGCACTGTCTTTTGGAGACTGTAGAATATGCTTCAGGCTGGTCCACTGGAGTTGTGAGGAGCTGGGCTGTGCATTTACTAACTATGTCCCTGTGAGTGGGCCTCTCCTGGAGCTCTAGGCCTTACGCACTTGTTGCAGAAAAGCCCACAGACAGAGAGTCTCAGTTCCTAGAATCAGGCTTCTTTGTGTGCCTGGAAATTGACTGCATAGGGATGCATAGGGACAATGCCTGCCTGCTCAGAGGAAATGGAAATGGGTGTAAGTGGAGTGCTTCCAAACATTGTGATTCTGGCAAATTCTGAGCCTTGGATCCTCTTTCCATCTGTAAGTCTAGTGTGATAGTATGGCAATGAGGGGCCCAAGAAGCAAGGTGTTGAATGTTCCATTTGTCCCTCCAGATCTTTGCTTTATTCTTTCCAGCCTGCTCTTGTCCCACAGGCTGGGCATTCAGAGCTGCATTGGTGGGCTGCTTTGCTTCTGGCTCCTGGGTGGAGTCAGGCTTTGGGAGGCTCTGGCAGGAGATTGGAGGGAGGATGATCATGAGGGTGGCCTGCTTATTCCTCCAGGCTGACCCTTGTCTCTGTTGCCCTCCCGGAAACAACAGAGTCTATTGGGAGATCTCCTTTGGCTGCAGTAACTTCCCTAGGGTTCCTTGTTCCTTCCCTTTGCCCCTTCAGGCTGAGTGCACTTCACATTCTCTGGCTACCTTCCCTAAACTGTCCCAACCTGGTGACTAATCCCTCATTAAACTCTCTCAGTGGCCTCCTGTGAGTGCTCCATCTGTTTCCTGCTAGGACCCTGACTGAGACACCATCTTTCTAAACAGACTGGGATGAGATGAGATAGCTAGAGACATTATGAAGATATAAGATAATGAGGTATAAATTGTACTTGAGCCCTAAGGACACTCAGCATGTAGGAAGCATGAACAAAACAAGGGATACTTATAACAGAAGACATCTTTGGAGGGGTGCCTTAGGCTAGTCTATGGATAACTCTGTTTGAGTAGTGAATTAAAAATTAGAAGCTCTTCATTATTATGACCATGTATGCAGTCAGTTATATTGTATTTGATTCTATAAGATGGATAATGTAATTCAGAGAAACAAAAAGGGTAAAATAGATCCGTCCATTTCAGAGATTTCTCCCATGTGTTCTGGTTTTCGATAAGTAAGTATTTTTCTCTTAATTCTTTATATTTATCTTCCCTTATGGGTTATGATCCATTTTTGAAGGTTTTAAAAAGAGCTGGTGTGAAAGGCATTCCAGGCTCCTTAGGATAAGGCACTATAGCAACAGAAAACACTCATTCTGTACATATTTGCAAAGGGCACTTGTGATTGAGGCACTTTGTTAAGCACCATAGTCAATAATGAATAGTATTTGATCATTGCTTTCAAGGAAATCACAATGTCATTGGGAAAGTAGAAGTTCAAACAAATAATTATGATACATATTTTAAGAATTAGAGAAATAAAAAGAGTATTGTGCACATCTAAATGCTAGTTGAATCTGTCAAGAAAAGGCAGGGTAGTTAGTGACTGTAAGTTAATGCTTTATTCTTATTTGCTACCTTGCTCTATTTCTGTTTTAGTTATTTTTTGCTTTGAAATAAAATACCCTAAAACTTACTGGCTTAAGATAATAACAACAATTTATTATCACTTAGGAGGCCGTGGGCTGATTTGGCTCAGCTGGGCAGTTCTTTTACTCTACTTGGTGTTGGTTGGTACTGCAGTTATCTGGGTGTTCATATGAGCTGGAATGCTCAAAATGACTCACATGGTGAGCAGTTGATGTTGGCTGTGGTGTGGGAGTTCAGCCAGGATGTTACCTTAAGCATCTCAGTTCTCTTCCCTGTCTCCTCTCTCCAAGTGGATTGGATTTCTCACAGCATGGGGACTGTGTTCAGAAGATGGAGCATTACAAATATGCCAGAGCAAAGTTGCAAGCACTCTCACAGCCAGAGCTAAAAAATTTCATATGGCCACTCCAACTGCATTCTATGGATCAAAGCAGACCCAGGGCCATTGTTTTGGGTTTGTTTGATTTTTGCACATGGGTCAATATAACCAACATGTTCCTCCACATCACTATTCATGGAAACTTTTAGTTCAGTGTTCATCACTAATGGGCTATGGCCTTTGTATCTCTTAATGTTCCAAGTACAAATGTTCCTAAGAGATACTCCTACTAGTTAACTTGCAGAGGGCCCTTGTGATTGAGACACTTGGCCCACCCACCTTTGCTTGAGAGGACCAAGTCTCATACTACTAAGGATTTCCTTTGCAGAGTTGAGGTATAATTGCTTATTTCAAAAGAACTGTGGTTAGAGGAGGTAATAGCAGATGAGTAGAAAACATTAGTATACTGAAGATTATTTGAAGTAACTCTCAGAGCCTTCCCATTCCGCTGATGCTAGAAATTTTTTTCCTTTCCACTTCTCACAAAGCTCTGTTTTACCTACATATGCCTTTTAATTTCTTAGCCATTTCTCCCTTATTCACCAGCTTTATGATTTTTTTTTAAGTTACTGTAGTGTAGCCCTGTCTTCTTCAGCTCTTGCCCTCTACTTCCCTGTCCTTGTGACAAGAAGGTTCTCTTTTCACCATATATTATTTAACTTATGACTAACTTTTCAGATCTTAGTTTAAGTATCACTTCAGCAGAGGAACATAGAACCTTTTGGATTAAGTCTCATTCCCTGTTCCATCTTTGTTTCTTTTATCACACTAATCATAGTTTATACTTTTATACTTACACTAGAGGCCTGTTGCATGAATTCATGAGGTGGGGTCCCTCAACCTGGCTGGTGATCGGGGCTGATTGGGGATGAGGGGGTTTGCTGGGCAGGGGGAAGGGAATGGGGAGATTTGCTGGCTGGAGGGAGGGACTACAGGAAGGTTGGCATGCTGGCCTCCCAATAGGGGCCAATGAGGGGAGGTTGGCTGGCTGGAGGGAGGGACTGCAGGAAGGTTGGCACGCTGGCCTCCCCAAAGGGGCCAATGAGGGACCATGGAAGGTTGGCTGGCTGGAAGGAGGGACCACAGGAAGTTGGCCAGGTGGAGGAGGTTGGCTGTAGGAACGGATTGACCACCAGGGGGCAGCTTCTGCATTGAGCATCAGTCCACTGGTAGTCATTGTGCATCATATCAACTGGTCAACCAGTTGTTAGTTTGATCATTTGGTTGTTTGGTTCTTTGGTTGCTTAGGCTTTTATACATATAGATGGTTCCTTGATTGCTATTTGCCTCCCACTATACTTTCTAGAAGGCAAAGGAAGATGTCAGTATTCTGCAGGTGACAGTGGCTGTGTATAGCTCATGTTTGGTACTGGAAAATGTTGGCTGTTTGCATGAATTAAAAATTGGAGGTACTTGCCTTGAAGAAGAAAGGATCAAGGGAAAAGAATCTTTATCTTAATTTTTTAATAGTAGCCTGTTTGAGGGACTATCCTATATAATAAAGAGATGATATGCTAATTAGACTAGATGATGGAATGACTTTCCTTAATGACTTTCTGAAACGACCTTCTGGAATGACCAGTGGGTTGGGGGGTGAGGCTGTAAGGCTGAAAGGTAGCTGGGACTGCGAAGGCCAAGTCCTTGCTCAAATTTCGTGTATTGGGTGGACTTCTTTATGGACATAACTTCCCAGGCAGATGGGATTGAAGAATCAGTATGGTCTTTTTAAGAACATACCAATGGCCAAGACCAGTTTGGCTCAGTGGATAGAGTGTCGGCCTGTGGACTGAAAGATCCCAGGTTCGATTCCGGTCCGGGGCATGTATCTTGCTTGCGGGCACATCTCCAGTGTGGGGCGTGCAGGAAGCGGCTGATCAATGTCTCCCTCTCATCGATGTTTCTGATTTTCTATCCCTCTCCCTTCCTCTCTGTAAAAAAATCAATAAAGTATATTAAAAAAATAAAAAGAACATACCAATGGAGCCTTGATTGATGTGGTTCAGTGCTTAGACATAGATCCCGCATTGAAGGGTCATGGGTTTGATTTTTCAGTTAAGGGTATGTTCATGGGTTGCAAGTTAGATCCTCTGCCCTTGTCTGGGTGTGTGGTAGGCAAGTAATGGATGTGTCTGTCTCACATTGATGTTTCTTTCTGTCTCTGTCACTCTCTCTCTCTCTCTCTCTCTCTCTCTCTCTCTCTCTCTCCCTCCCTCCCTCCCTCCCTTCCTCCCTCCCTTCTACTCTCTCTAAAAATCAAGGGAAAAATATCCTCAGGTGAAGATTAACAAACAAAAAATAAACAAACAAACAAATCAGAACATCCTGGTGGGAGCTGCATGGTAATTTCTGAGATGTAGCAGGAACTCCTACCTGCAGATGGACTATGAATATCCAAATAAAAGCCAACTTCTTTTTTCATGTGGCCCCAGATCTATCCCCAGAGAACTCAATGATGGTCAAACTTTGTGACTATGAGCCAGAACTGCCCATTCCATTACTACTCACTATCTCACAAAGCCAATGTTTTGTTTGACTGTAAGAGATCAGTTGGATTACAGCTTGGAATATGATGAGCCTGTTAGCAAAATCTTCTTGAGATAACCCCAGCCATAACTTTTTGTCCAGTCCTTCTTTGGCACACTATCTAAAAACAAAGGTAGTGGAAGAATCAAAATGGCAGAAGAGAAACAGAGTAAAAAATGACTGAGACTCTTTTATTAGAAGATTCTATATTCTTTGAGTCTAGGGTTTTTTAGTTCTACACTTTCAGAGATTAAAATTAAAGTGGAGATCAATATGTTTCAATTCATTCATTTCTCAAAAATAATTTAATCCATTAAATATTTTTGGAATACTCTATATATGTCTCAAAGAAGAGTGTAAAATGAGTACAAATTGGTGTATGACCTTGAAGTTTATACCTATCTATGTACCTGTGACATAAGGTCCTAATGAAAGGTCAGATAAAGAGGGCCAGGATGGACTTGAATAGGGGCTGGAGTAGTCAGGAGTGTTTATACAGAAGTGATGAAATTTGAATTGAATCTCTGTGGGTGAGTAGATTTAGGAAGGCCCATGTATGAAAGTCAAGTGAGAGACTGGACAAGAATGCCGTTTCACACCCAAGAGGCATTGGATGCTTGTAGGTAGAGATGGACATTTAGAGTGGAGAGCAAGACAAACCATTAGTTGAGATCCTTGGAGTCCAGGGAATAAGGACTGAATGACTAAAAGAAAATAGGGAAAGTCACAGCAGAATATTATTGTGATGGCATTTGGCAAAGTGGTTTGATGGAGGGATTAGAGCCAGTAAGACCACCTGGGAGACTATTGTGGTTGGCATCAGAGGGGAGAAGATTGAAACTGAGAGGGAGAGAAGTGTACAAAATAGGGTTCAGTGGAAGAACTGGTGGAGTTTCATGTCTGGGTTTATTTACACTGGGGAAGACAGAGAAGCAAGAAACAGAGGGTTATTGAACCTGGGTGAATGTAAAATCAGTTCTATAGTCACCAATACTAGGTTGGGAATGGATAGTCATGCTGAGGTTGAGTGGGCCAGAGGAACGGAATATCTTAGAAGCAATGGCAGATGACTGGGGGTCAGTTGGAAGATAAAAGCCAGAGATGTGAATTAGCAAATCATCAACACTTGTTGGATTAAATAAACCCAGTGAGCACAAGTTTGGAACTTTACAGGGCATTTTAAGTAGGAAAACTAAAAAAAATAAAAAGAACCTCTACCTTCAAGTATTGACATGCAGTGCACTAGTAAATTCTATTTGTTCTACATTCAAAACAGATCCCAAATTTAAAGTTTATATTCCTTCATCATTGCCTCTGGTCCACTCACCATCCTCTTTCACCTGAATTATGCGGTAGCCTTCCAGCTGGTCTTTCTGCTTCTGTCCTCGCCCACCTATAATCTGTCCTCAACACAGCAGCTTGAATGATTCATTTAATATGTCAGGCCAGGCCTCTGTCCCTAGCCTCCAATGGCCTCCTATCTCATTCAGAGCATAAGTTGAAGTTCTAACAAGGGCCTGCAGGGGTTGGCACCATCCAGTCCTCTTTATCTCTGACTTCATCTATTACTACTCTCCCTTGTTCACTCCATGCTGGCCACCCTTGCCAACTGCTGTTCCTCATACACGCTGGGCGTGTCTCCCCCAGGGACTTTGCTTGTTCTTCCTTTGCCTGGAAAGCTCTTCTTTCCAGTATCTGTTGGACTTGTTTTCTCACCTCCTTCTCATGTTTGCCAATTGGTGCCTTTTTTTTTTTTACCTCCTGTTTAACACTGTCATCCCTGACTTATACTTCTGGTCCTTCCCTAGTTTACCCTTTTTCCTTTAGAGCCTTTGGTATCTTCTAGTATCCAGACCACTGACTAACTTATGTGTTGTCGGTGTACTCCTCCAGCATGGAAGCTGCATGAGAACAGGGGGGTCTGTCTATATTGTTCACTGTGGTATTCTCAGTGCCTGGAACAGTGCCAAGAACTCAACATTTTTTGAGCTGATGAACCAATTATGTGAGAAGTTTTCTTCTTTTTCTTCTCCTCCTTCCCCTCCTCC
>PVJN01030186.1:0-25823 GCA_004026805.1 Lasiurus borealis | reverse complement strand
GCAAGGACATTCTTAAGTGAAGTTGATTCTCCCTTGCTACCCACCCATCACTTCTGCACCATCAGTGCTGGATGATTCACTTATTATTATTCACTGACAGCGTCTTAGTTTCCATGAAAAGCATTTCCTGGATGGCTCACGGCCCACAGATAAAACAGTGACACACAGACAGGATTTAAACTCACCAACACTTTAAATAGCGTTTAACTCTGAAGGGTAGGATTAGAGTCATTTTTCTTTTCTTTTTTTCCGTTGGGCTCACTCCTGTTTCATAGTTTTACCATGAACAGGTAGGATGGGTCCAAGAAGAAAATGAAATGGTGTTGTGCTGTAGCTGGGTTCTCATTTTGAAGTGGTTGTGGGAGTCTCACACGTACCTACCCCACCGTCTTCTAACTAGAAACCTCTCCCATTTTCCCTTTGATCTGGAAGGAAAGAGGGGAAAAATGAATGTAGGTAAAGTGGGGTAGAAGGGCGGACTTAAAGGAAAGCCTGTTTGCCTTGGAATCAATCCCCCAACAGTCCACAGCACATGGAGGTTTATTAAGTTAATGTTCCTTGAATAAGTGCAGAAAAGAGCGAGAAGGATGGGCCTGCGGGGGATGGGAAGGTCCAGGGAACTTTGTCACATGCAGACGCCAGGTGCTGCCCCAGGAAACAGAATTCAAGCGGGGGGAGCCCAGCCAGTGGAATTTTGCTTTAAGTTCCCCAAGTGCGAGTAATGTGCACCCGGGGGAAAAGAATCCCCCCCAAAAAACTCAGCAGACAGGGAGAAACCGGGTCGTGCAGAGCCACGCGCAGGCGCCCCAGGACGGGCCCGGAGTCTAGGCCAAACGTGCACGAAGGCGCAGGCGCGCGCGCTGCCGCCGTTGGAGCGGCTTCTGAGACCCACCGCCCTGCGCAGGGCCGCGGAGCGCAGGGGCGGGGCGTGATGATGGCATCGCGTAAGAGGACGTTGTGAGAGGCTTATTCTCGTGGTGACCCAGTGGCCTAATGGATAAGGCATCAGCCTCCGGAGCTGGGGATTGTGGGTTCGAGTCCCATCTGGGTCGTACAGAGATTTCTTTTGGTGGAAGCGGGTGGGGTGGAAAAAGGCGATGATTTACTGAAATCAGTAAAGAATAGACTCTGAAATGTGGTTATTTCGGTCTCGGCGGCAGCGATCTGGGGGAGAATTGTCTTGACAAATTAGGAAACGCATCTCCGTGTTTTGAAAAGAGTGCAATTAAGGTTTTGTAAGTGAAAGCGAAGATTTCATCCGAAAATGAGGTTTTCCCTATTGCTTAACTTCTTTAAAAGAAAAAAGCCGGCTGGACAGACAGATGGCTCCTTTCCTTTTCCTGTCTGCCTTTCCTAGGTGCAAAATTTTCTCCTCATTCTCCTCCCAAGGGGTATGTGAGCAGATCCAACTGTGCCGGCTCCCAACGTTTATTTCAAGTGCAAAGTCGAGTTCATAGAAAAGCAATTGTGCTGTTACGACACACACATATAATAGGCATAATTTACGGTTTCTGTCTCTAAACTATTATGAACAATAAACTGCAGTTAAAACGTGCGGGTTTGGGGTTGGGGGGGATGTCTCTGTGTCTATGTTTTATTTGCAAAATTGTGTGATGAAAGAAAACCAGAATTTAAGCTTTTCAGACTTTGTCAGCTGACTAGTTTGGAAAAATTTATACTCTTCTTGCAGAACTTGTACAGGAAGAATATCACTGAGTCAACTCCTTCTCTTGAAAAACTACTTCACACTAAACGTAGTATCTTGAAGTTGAGCCTGAAACAGAAAAAGGGCACTAATGGAAAAACTAGTGGGATCAGAACACAGTCTGAAGTTTGCTGACCGGTAATGTACTAATGTTGATGTCTTAGCTGTGACAAATGTGCGTGCTACGTTTCAGCCGCTCGCTGTTTTATTTCAGTTGTACTTACTTCCTGTGTAATGCTGACTGGAGTAAAGGTGACCACCATGCCAAGTGTGGGAACACACACAGGTCTCCACTCGGCCCGCAGGGACAGTAGCAATCCCTCCAATTTTGCAGACATCCTGGAGGGGCAGACCCAAGGTCTTACCTATCCAGTTGGATGAGTTGCTGGCTGCGGGACGCAATCAGACCTTCAAACAACGTGGTTCTGCTGGCATTTGACATCTTTACAGGTGACTTCCCGTGCCTTGAACCCAGGCGTGTTAGCACTTGACTCCGGCATGTTGTCACCATCCCCACCAGAAACTGGCATAAATGTCACTGTGTCAGGGTAGCCAGTTTTTTTGTTTTGTTTTGTTTTTATGTGGGTGCTGACTTCTTTAACATTTTTTCTCATATCTCTGATGACTGTAGGGCAGCTCAGTGGAGTCCATTTTGTTAACACCAAAGGGAAGAGTAGGTCCAAGATGCTTTCAAACATAATTCGGGGGAAGCTCAAGGTAAGCGGGGATCCTTGCTGAGTCTAGGGCCCAATCCTGGGAAGCCAACAATCACTAAGTGAGCAGGCGGGCGCGTGAGGAGACAAACCATGACAGAGCCCCCAAATGTTGGAATTCACACTATAATATATAAGCTAGTGTTTGTCCCCAGTAGCAATATAGGACTACAGCCCCAATTATTTGGAGAAACTCATTTTCCCCACAGAAAGGCATAGGATACCTATAATCAAAGACAAAATCCTTAATAAATGAAAGAATATGGCAAAATTCAGATATTTACAGTTTTTGCATAAATTTCTCCTTTCCATGTTGACTGATCCAGATAAACATCATGTGTTTACTAGGGTCGTGCTTTATTTTTAATTGTAGATTCTTCTACTTTTCAGTTAAAAAATGGCTATCAACGTGTCACACCCATGCGGAAAAGTCACATTTCACGTGTGCAGTTCAATTATGTTCACGAACTCCACACTCTTGTAGAGCCGGCACTCAGATCAAGAAATGGAGCATTTCCGAGACCGGTTTGGCTCAGTGGATAGAGCGTCGGCCTGCGGACTGAAAGGTCCCAGGATCGATTCCGGTTGGGGGCATGTACCTTGCTTTCGAGCACATTCCCAAAGGGGGGCGTGCAGGAGGCGGCTGATCGATGTCTCTCTCTCATCGATGTTTCTGACTTTCTCTCTCCCTCCTTCCTCTCTGTAAAAAATCAATTAAAAATATATATATATAAAGAAATGGAGCATTAATCACATCAGAAGAAATGGAGCATTAATCTCATCAGAAGCTCCCGTGAGTTCCTTCCCATCACCACCTCCTCCCAGGGCGACCAGGAGCTTCATTTCCAACAGCATTGTTTAATTTTGCTTGTTTTTATACTAGATCCTTTGGAATTTTACATTTTAAATCTTGGGCACATACACAGATTTATTAGTAGTGTATTAGTTCGAATTTTCAAAACTCATATTAGAATTTCAGAGGATACACCCGAATTAATATTAAAATACAATCCGATACCATTAACATTCAGAATGGTCACACTTCACACTTTACCGGGTTGCAGGCTCAAACATACAGTGAAGTTGCCATTTTTCTCCACTCCTCTTGGAAGGCCCATCAAAGCAACAAGGGGGATGAGAAGCAGAACCACAAACGTCATCAATGGAACCAGGAGATGCTGAAACTCCTCAAATAAAAGGGGAAGCTGCCAAAAGCAATGAGGAGCCATGGAGGGAGGGTCTTAGGCAAGGCCAGCAGAGGGCGCTTCTCCAAAGGGAAGGTCAGACTCCCAGAGGGGACAGTAATCCCTTGTTGGCAAGGACCACACGGCCTGTGGACAGCGCCTGCTCCTCACAGGGACGGACCCTGTTCTGGGTGTGGATTTGCTTTCCTTCCTGGCTTGCAGGGCTCCTGCGAGCATCCCCACTCCTGGGGGGAGACATTGCCAGATTGCACCTGGAGCGTGGCCCCTCCCACGATGTCCTTAAGGATCCATTGGGAGAATGTTTTGCTTTCCTTACCTGTGACCCGGGACCCAGGAGTTGCAGAGGTCCTAGAGCCCCAGGGAGAAACACTTAAACTGGGACACACTGTCATGGCTCCATTCACGGGAAGCTGAGGCTGCCCCTTGACCATGGGACTCTTCATGGTGCTGAATCAATGGACAGGGGTCATGGTTTATGTCACCCCAGAAACTACATGTTTAAGACCCAACACAAATCTTTTCTTTAAAATGTAGTTTCATTGATTTCAGAGAGGAAGGGAGACGGAGAGAGAGATTGAAACATCAATGATGAGAAAGAATCATTGACTGGCGGCCCACTTGCACCTCCCTCTCCCCCACATGTAGCCTTGGCTGGAATGGAAGCCAGGACCCTTTGGTCCACAGGCGGACACTCTATCCACTGAGTCAAACCGGCTAGAGCAGCAGGTCTCAAGATCTTACTGCTACAGGCTGAGGACTTCAGTTCTTTGCTATATGGGCCTCCCCTAGACTGCTTGAGTGCCCCTTCCCCAACATGGCAGCTGGCTTTACCCAGAGAAAATGACCTAAAAGGAAGAAAGAAGGCATGCCCAAGGTGAGAGTTCAGTCTATTCCTAATATCATTTTGGGAATATGTATCAATTCTCCCAGATTCGTCCTGCTACAAGGTGGGTGGAGACCCTGCGGATGTGACTATGAGGAAGTGAGGATCACTGGGGTCCCCCATTTGGAGAGTGGTTACCACCAACTGAGTTTGTAATTATTTTTAAACAAGAAAATATGACGTACATAGGACAAAGAAAAAAAAGTTAACATTTGGCAAAAGCTGGGACATACTTAAACAAATGTTCATTATATTGTTCTCAATAATTTTCTGAATGTAAATTAATTATTAATCTTTTGTAATAAAAATATCTTCCCTGATTGCCAGATGGGAGTGGGGTTGGGAGGCTTAGTGAAAAAGGTAAAGGAATTAACAAGTACAAATTGGCAGTTACAAAATAGTCCTAAGGATGTAAAGTACAGCATAGGGAATATAGTCAATAATATCTGGTAGTTTTGTATAGGGCCAGGTGGGTACTAGACTTATTGGGGTGATCACCTCATGTTATATAATTGCCTAACACTGTTGTACACCTGAAACTAATATAATATCGAATATCAACTGTAATTGAAAAATAACTAATATTAAAAATAAAATAAAAATAACTACCCTTTGGGGAGAAAACCAAGATGGTGGCATAGGTAAACACGTAAACTGCTGCCTTGCACAACAATTTCTTTTTTGTTTCTTTTTTTAATATATATTTTATTGATTTCAGAGAGGAAGTAAGAGGGAGGGAGAGATGGAAACATCAATGAAGAGAGCGAATCATTGATTGGCTGCCTCTTACAGGCCTCCCACTGGAGACCACGCCTGCAACCCATGCATGTGCCCTTGACCAGAACCGAATCTAGGACTCCTCAGTCCACAGGCTGATGCTCTGTGCACTGAGCTAAACCAACCAGGGCTCGCACAACAATTTCAAAACTACAACTAAAAGACAAAACGGACACCATCCAGAACCACTGGATAGCTGGCTGAGTGGAAATTCTACAATTACCCTGTTTCCTGGAAAATAAGACAGTGTCTTATATTAATTTTTGCTCCCAAAGATGTGCTAGGTCTTATTTTCAGGGGATGCCTTATTTTTCCATGAAGAAGAATACAGTACACATTTATTGTTGAACAACAGCAACAAAAAAAATTATTACCTGTATACAGTATGGTACTGGTAGAAGGAAAGAGAAAAGCACATTGAGACTCAAAGTTGCTGCAAAAGGCTGAGGTATGGAGACGTGCATGGAGAGGACTGGTGGATGAGTGCATGTCTGGCTTTCTCAAGGGGGAGGGAGACGGAAGCTCTCAACTGTGCTGAACTCCAGTTCCGGGTGAGACCCTGGGGACCCAGACTCATTTGGGGGAATCTGGACTGTCAGGAAAAGAGTAAAGCACACTGAGACTCAGGGGAGCTACAGAAGGCAGAGATCTGGAGGTGCACAAGTGCAGAGAGGACTGACTGCTGAGTACATGGATGGTTTGTCAAGCGGGAGGGAGATGGAAGTTGCCAATTGCACTGAACTCCTGTTCTGGGCGAGACTCTGGAAACCCACACTCACTTGTGGGGAATCTGGACTGTCTGGCAATGGGCAAAATTCGAGGGTGGCTCTCTCTCAGAGGTGCTTGCAGCAATTACTGAGGGAGACTGAGACCCAGGGGCCTCAAAGGGCAGGGCTGATGGGAAGTCAAGATTGTCTATTCTGGCCTGAAACTCTGCCCATCCACGCTGAGCTCAGAGGCTTTTGCAATTTTGCAAGTCTTGTCTCATAAGGGTGTCTCCAGCACAGAAGTTCTCCCACGTATAAACAGGTGATCCTCACAGCCAATTGGACTGGAGGTCAATTCCTCCTAGTGATACCAGCAACAATCAAGACTTAATTACAACAAGGATGTGCACAGAGTCCACAAAGGGGTGCACCAAGAGTATCTACCTCAGGTAACTAGGGAAGCTGAGCCTCTGAGCCCTATAGAACACCTAGCACACAAAGCTACTCTACCAATTCAGGAAAGCAGCGAAAATGTGGAGACAAAGAAACAGATCACAAATGAAAGAAGTGGAGGAAAGCAAATGACTGGATATAGAGTTCAAAACTAGGGTCATAAGGTTTTTCAAGAATTTCCTAGAAAAGGCTGATAAATTTAGTGAGACCCTTAAGGACATGAAAAGGACCAATTGAAATTAAACATACACTGACTGAAATAAAAAATATTATACAGAGACCTAACAGCAAACTAGAGGACCACAAGAATCAAGTCAAAGATTTGAAATACAAAGAAGAAAAAAACACTCAACTGGAAAAGAAAAAAGAATAAAAAAATTGGAAGATAGTGTAAGGAACCTCTGGGACAACCTCAAGCATACCAACATCAGAATTATGGGAGTGTCAGAAGAAGAGAGAGAGCAAGATACTGAAAACCTACTTGAAGAAATAATGACTAAAAACTTCCTCCACCTGGCGAAAGAAATAGACTTATAAGTCCAGAAAGTGCACAGAACCCCCATCAAAAGGAATCCAAAGAAGACCACACCAAGACACGTTATAATTAAAATGCCAAGAGCAAAAGACAAAGAGAGAATATTAAAAGTAGCAAGAGAAAAACAGTTAATTACCTACAATACAATTGTCAGCTGATTTCTCAACAGAAACTATGCAGGCCAGATGGGAGTGGCAAGAAATATTCAAAGTGATGAATAGCAAGAACCTACAGCCAAGATTATTCTACCCAGGAAAGCTATCATTCAGAATTGAAGGTCAGATAAAGAGCTTCACAGACAAGAAAAAGCTAAAGGAGTTCATCAACACCAAACCACTATTGTATGAAATGCTGAAAGGTTCTCTTTAAGAAGAGGAAGAAGAAAAAGAAGAAAAAGGTAAAGATAACAATTATGAACAACAAATACATATCTATCAACAAGTGAATCTAAAAATCAAGTGAATAAAAAGAATCTGATAAATAGAATAAACTGGTGAATATAATAGAATCAGGGGCATAGAAAAGGGAGTGGACTGACAATTCTCCGGGGGAGGGTTAAGGGGTGTGGGGGGGTGGGGAAGAGACTGGACAAAAATCGTACACCTATGAATGAGGAGAGTGGTGGGGGGAGGTAAGAGCAGAGGGTGGAATGGGAACTGGGTGGAGGGAACTAAGGGGTGGGAAGAAAGAACTATTGTAATAATCTGAACAATAAAGATTTATTAAATTAAAAAAAAATACATTCCCCTTAAAAATGCTTGGAGGAAGAGTATACCTCAAATTACAATGACAAAGAATTGTGAAGACAGTATCAAAAAACAGCTAGGCATTCTCACAAAAGTACAAAAGAGATGGTCCTTGTGACAGGAAACTTCAGAAGCGAGCAGACACAGATGAAAAAACAATAGGAAGAACCAAATAGGAGTTAACTAATAATAATTTCTTAGTATTAAATTCTTATTGGAAGGAGCCAAGGCAGAGTTGATACTACTGAAAACAAACTCAGTGACATAATGTTAAAATTCAAGAACCTCTCCTAGCATGAAAAGGAAAAAGAGATAAAAATGATTAAAGAGCCGAGACCAGTTTGGCTTAGTGGATAGAGTGTTGGCCTGTGGACTAAAGGGTCCCGGGTTCGATTCCAATCAAGAGCATCTTGGTTGTGGGCACATTCCCAGTGGGGGGCGTGCAGGAGGCAGCTGATCAATGTCTCTCTCTCATCGATGTTTCTAACTCTCTATCTCTCTCCCTTTCTCTCTGAAAGCAATTAAAATATATTTTTTAAAAAATGATTAGAGAAGAGATACAACATATAAAAGACACAATTTGATAATCAATATTAAGAAAGTCACAGGAGAATAGAAATATTTCTCAATTTCCTAAGTAAAACTGGTGTGGGTGTACAGATAAATATAGCTCAATGTTCTTGAAGGGAATCAAGTATTTTGTCACTTGAAAATGGAACATTTGAGGTGTTATACCACTAAAACAAAGATGATTACTATGACATTATTCAACAAAGTCTGGAAAGTTCCCATCAATGCAGTAAAAAGTTAAATAAATATTTGAGAGGAAGAGGCAAAATATAATTATTTATAGAGTATATGTTTTCTTTTTTACTGGGAAAACCCAAGGGAATCAATTGAAAATAGTTTGAACTATTTTTGGATATGCACAAATTGGGGTATAAACAGTAAGTATAGATATACACACAAATCCCTTTTCTATAAACCTAGAAAAACCAGTTAGAAAATATAAAGGGAAAAAGATCTTTCCAAATTGCATTAAAAATATAGAATACCCAGAAAATACATTTAACAAGAAAAGTGTAGCACTTAGAAGAAGAAAATGATAATATTTTGACAGAGGGAAAAGAGGACTCAAAGAAATGCAGATATTTTATCTTCATGGACAGAAAATCAATACAGAAAAGCTGTCAAATCCTTTACAAGTCAATCTACACATGTAATGCAAATTCAATAAAAACAACAGGATTCTTAAATTTAGCAGAATAAGTCTAAAGTTAACTTGAAAGAAAAACAAACACTATCGTATCAAAAAGAAATTTTTCAAAGAAATATTGATAATAATAAAAGGGTAATATGTAGCCAAAACCGGTTTGGTTCAGTGGATAGAGCGTTGGTCTGTGGACTGAAAGATCCCAGGTTTGATTCTGGTCAAGGGCATGTACCTTGGTTGCGGGCACATCCCCAGTAGGGGGTGTGCAAGAGGCGGCTGATCGATGTCTCTCATCGATGTTTCTAACTCTCTCTCCCTCTCCCTTCCTCTCTGTAAAAAATCAATAAAATATATATTTTTTCAAAAGGTAATATGTTAATTAGACCTGACAGCCTAATGACCTTCCGGACGACCTTCCGGAGGGAGCTGGGGCTGGGCGGGCTGAGCCTCTTGCACGAATTTTGTGCATTGGGCCTCTAGTATGTTATAACACCATGATAACTATAACCATGCCCCACTGTGGATAAATGTCAGCGATTTTCCATCTATTGCATCTCATGGCACATATAAACTAATTACTAGCATTCTGCGGCACGTCAAAAAATATATTTTTTGCCAATCTGACAAAAAAAAAAAGGTTTAATTTTGATTCATTCACATTGGGCGGCTATTGTTTTGCTGGTTGCTGTCATTTTCTTAATTTGACAATCTGAGGGAAGACAGGTCAACGCCTGTAATTAAGTAGTCAGGTATGCATGTTTTAGAAATTCTTGTGGCACGCGGGTTGAAAATCGCTGCTTTATGTTAAGGGTGACATCTCAGTGTTGGGGAAGGATGAATTTATTTGCCAATTGGATTAGACAACTTCCTAGTTATTTGAGAAAAAAAATAAAATTATATTCTTACCTCATACTACATACCAAAATAAATTCCAGATGGAATCGTGATTTTACTACAAGCACTAGAAAAATATAGGTTTATGTATTTTTTTGAGATGGAGAAAGGCTTTCTGAGCATGACAGAGACACCAGGGACACTGTTAGACAAGAGATTGATGGGTTTTCCTATGCGGAATGTACACGTTCTCTGGCCAAAACAACCGCTAAGAAGTTACAAGTCAAATGAAATTCTGTGAGGAAATATTTGCAATATATACAGGGTGGGTCAAAAGTAGGTGTTGTGAGCTCTTGATACATAAACTCTTAATACAACAGTTTATTCTTGTACTATTATTTAGTAATTATTGTATTATTTTCTGCATAAACAACTGTAAGCCTACTTTTTGCTCCATGCTGTATAATGGGCAAAGAGTTAAAATTCTTAGACTATAAATAGTTCTTAAACTCATAAAGGACAATATGAGCATCCTAATAAATAGACAAGGAATATGAACAGGAAATTAAAAGAAATCCAAATGGTCAATAAATCTACAAAAAAAAGTGTACCATATCACCCGCAATGGGAAAAAAAGGCGGGGGGGGGGGGATTAAAGAGAAACCTTTTAAAAAAAACACACCTCTTCAGGGTGAAAAAGGTGGAGGGAGTAAGAAGGACAAATTGGTAGTTACAAAATAGTGGCGGGGATGGAAAGTACAGCTTAGGGAATATAGTCAATCATATTGTAATAATGATATATGGTGCCAGGTGGGTACTAGACTTATCCCGGGGAAGCACTGTGTAAATTATGTAAATGTCTGCCACTCTGCGATACACCTGAAACTAATATAAAACAATAGTGAGTGGCAACCGTAATTGAAAAAATATTTTTATAAGAACTTACATGGAAATTAAAAAGAAAAAGAAAGAAAGAAAACCTCTTCAGAACAGCAAGGATCTCAAATATGTACTGATGTTTCCTCTCCCAATGCGGAGCGAGAGGCATTGCTGCATGCCTGCGCTGAATGCTGCTCAGTGTACTCTGAGAAAGCGTGTCTGGCACAGCTCAGCACACGCAGCAAAAACACTGAGGTATCATATCCTTTGACTCAGCAATTCAATGTTTAGGAATTCAGTCAAAAAAATTATTATGGAATCCTGTTTATTGAAATGGAAAGATGTTGACAAATCATTAAAATTAAACAAACAACAACAAAAAAAAAAACACTTGCCGAAACCGGTTTGTCTCAGTGGATAGAGCGTCGGCCTGTGGACTGAAAGGTCCCAGGTTTGATTCCGGTCAAGGGCATGTACCTTGGTTGCGGGCACATCCCCAGTAGGGGGTGTGCAAGAGGCAGCTGATCAATGTTTCTCTCTCATTGATGTTTCTAGCTCTCTCTCTCTCTCCCTTCCTCTCTGTAAAAAAATCAATAAAAATATATTACAAAAAAAAAAAAAAAAAAAAAAACTTGCCCTGGCCGGTTAGAACATTGGCCTGCACACCAAAGGGTCAAGGGTTTGATTCACAGTCAAGGGCATGTAACTGCAGGTCCTAACCCCAGCCCAGGTCAGGCGGGTGCAGGAGGCAACCAATCCATGTGTTCCTTACACATCGATGTTTCTTGCTATCTCTGTCTTGTGTCTCTCTCTCTTTCAGTCTCTCCCTTCCTCTCTCTCAAATCAATAATAAATATGTATACACCATACTCCCACTTTTTCAGAAAGAAATTATGTGACATATATTTACGGGTACATGTATGTGTAGGAAAAAGTCTGAAAATGGACACATCAGAATATTTATAATAGTTTTTTCTAGACAATAGAATTACATTTAATTTTTTGTGTTTTTTTTCTTATCTGTAATATGCAATTCTGGAATGAATATGTATTACTTGTATAAATTTAAGCTTTTATAAAGGGATGAAAGATGTTATAAATTACATGACATTTTTTAAAAATATATTTTTATTGATTTCAGAGAGAAAGGGAGAGGGAGAGAGAGCTAGAAATATCAGTGATGACAGAGAATCACTGATCAGCTGCCTCCTGCACACCCTGGAGATGGAGCTGCGAGCTGGGCATATACCCTTGACTAAAATCAAACCCGGAACCCTTGAGCCCACAGGCCAACGCTTTATCCACTGAGCCAAATCAACTAGGACATGCCGGGATATGACATTTTTGACTATATAAACTAATACCACTTCTTATTTAAGATATCAAAAATTAGTAAGTCAAACTCTAGAAAACCCCTCCCCTAGTATTCTTTTAGTAAAGACCTACTCCCAAGAATGACCATTATCCTGACTTGTAACTCCATAGATTAGTTTTGCCTATTTGTGAACCTTATAAAAAGGAAATTGGACTGTTTTTACTTGACATCATCTTTTTATATATATATATTTTATTGAGTTTTTACAGAGAGGAAGAGAGAGGGATAGAAAGTCAGAAACATCGATGAGAGAGAGACATCAATCAGCTGCCTCCTGCACACCCCACACTGGAGATGTGCCTCGCAAGCAAAGTACACGCCCCCGACTGGAATCGAACCCAGGACCTTTCAGTCTGCAGGCCGACACTATCCACTGAGCCAAACCGGTCTCAGCATCTTTTTTTTTTTTAATAATATATTTTATTGATTTTTTACAGAGAGGAAGAGAGAGGGATAGAGTTAGAAACATCGATGAGAGAGAAACCAATCAGTCACCTCCTGCACACCTCCCACTGGGATGTGCCTGCAACCAAGGTACATGCCCTTGACCGGAATCAAACCTGGGACCTTTCAGTCCGCAGGCTGACGCTCTATCCACTGAGCCAAACCAGCCTTGGCTTGACATCATCTTTATGAGATTTGTCTCTATTGTGCTTTTGTAATTGTAGCTCGTTTATTTTCATTGCTGTGTTAGCAATGAATATGGATCATGATTTGACCTCAGGAGACATTTGGGGACAGTGTAGGTAATCACAGCTGGAGGCATTGGTATGTGGTGGATAAGGCTGGGCATCCCAGTCAAAGAACACACAGCATAGAACTATCCGCCCAAAATGCCAACAATACCTGCTCTACAGTATTCCGCCACGCCGTGCCACAGCCAGCCATTTCTCTGCTGATGGAGACACAGAAAGTTTTACAATGGCAAAACTGAAAGCAGCCTAAACATTCCAAATGACCGTTTGTTTGAAAGAGAACGTGTTGGGCAGGTATGAGATTTCACGATTACAAAGAGTTTGTAATAATATTTTTAAATATATATTTTATTGATTTTTTACAGAGAGAAAGGGAGAGGGATAGAGAGTTAGAAACATCGATGAGAGAGAGACATGGATCAGCTGCCTCCTGCACACCCCCTATTGAGGATGTGCCTGCAACTGGGATACATGCCCTTAACTGGAATCAAACCTGGGGCCTTTCAGTCCGAAGGCTGACGCTCTATCCACTGAGCCAAACCGGTTTCGGCTGTAATAATATTTTGATGATATTTTAACTAAATAAAAACTGGCAACAAACCTGGGGGTTCTCACGACCCCCCTCAGATTTGATGATTCTCTACAATGGCTCACAGAACTTACGATCACAGTCTTGTTGTAAAGGATGCAGATCTGGAGCAGCCAGATGAGAGACAGACAGACAGACAGAGATCTGGGAGGCCCAACTGCAGTGCAGCCTCGTTCTCTCTGCCTGGGACAGGGCCCAGCACCTTCCCAACGCGTCAATGGGCTCACCGAGCGCCACCGACTGTTCGCTGGGGTTTGCTGGTAGGCGGGAGGGGTTACATCGCTGCCCACCGAGTGAGCCCCATCTCTAGCTTCCCTCCCCTCCTGGGAGGTCCAGCTGGCTCCAAGTCTTGACCAGGTTGGTGCACGGCTGCTCTCTCTGGTCCCAGCTCCCATCCGGAAGCTGCAAAGGGACCTCTCCCGGCGTCCCCTCATTAGCACACACTCTGGTGGGACCCAGGAAGCTCATGAATAACAAAGACGCCTCTATCACTTGGGAAATTCCAAGGGTTTTAGGGGCTCCGTGCCAGGAAGCTGGCACACATTCTTTCTTACACGACGCATACTAGACACTCAACAAATATTTGCTGAGCAGGAAGATGTAGTCAAAACACCAGACATTGGCAGGAAAGAGGAAGGCTCTTGGATTCTGCCACCTGCCACACACACACACACACACACACACACACACACACACACACCCCTGTTATGGAGATGGACACATGAGGCTGCGAGAAACCAATACTGTTCAACATTCCAATTAGATGACAAACGCCTCGCGCTCCGGCTTATATTCCCAGGCATCATGATGATAATTCGGCTCCCCCCGGGGCTGAGGGTAGGAAGAGAATGTTAGCCAGGCGGACACACGCATGCACACGCGCCGGGGCCGGTTTCTTGTACATTAATCAGTGGCACTCTGGCTTACATGGACCCGCCTCTGGGCTCTGGCGCCCCCACCGTTTGGGTGGTTGGGAAGTTGCAAGCCAGATGCTGCCCGGCCCTGGACCCTGCACGTTCTTCCAGGCCGGTGCCACCGGGGAGCTGGAAGGCGAAGTGGGAGCCAGGCAGCTGGTCCTGCCTCTGCGCTGCGGGGTGTGGGCTTTGGGGCGTTCACAGCATTCCTGCAGCAGAGGAGTTTCTGGAACACCCGCGCTGGATCTGCGTGACTTGAATGTAAGCTCCGGCAGGTATGTCTGAGAGGTGGTGGCAACGGAGAAGGCTTCAGCCTCCTCCTTAGTTTTCTTTCACTTAAAGAAAGAACCACCAAAGCTGGTTTGGCTCAGTGGAGAGAGCGTCGGCCTGCAGACTGAAGGGTCCCAGGTTCGATTCCGGTCAAGGGCATGTATCCTGGTTGTGGGCACATCCCCAGTAGGGGGTGTGCAGGAGGCGGCTGATTGATGTCTCTCTCATCGATGTTTCTGGCTCTCTATCCCTCTCCCTTCCTCTCTGTAAAAAATCAATAAAATATATTAAAAAGAAAGAAAGAAAGAAAGAAAGAACCTATGAAAGAAGGGGAGCTAAGGACTTCGATAAACTGGGCCCCGGAAGCGTGGAGAATCTCACCGTGGGGATGTGGTCCTGGCCAGAGGCCGGAGACGCTCCCTGTGCCCAGGCCGTGCAGAGGCTGGAGATTCAGGCCTCCTCGGAAAGCCGAACGACAAAGGCTAGCCCACCTGCAGCTGTGATTCAGTGTCGTGCTCAAAACACCACTGCCTGATTCACCCTTAGACCCCGGAATCGCCTTTATGATGGCCTCTCCATTGCCTCTTAATAAATTACATTCTGGCCAACACCGGTTTGGCTCAGTGGAGAGAGCATCGGCCTACGGACTGAAGGGTCTCAGGTTCCATTCTGGTCAGGGGCATGTGCCTTGATTTTGGGCACATCCCCAGTAGGAGGCGTGCAGGAGGTGGCTGATTGATGTCTCTCCCTCATCTATGTTTCTTTTCTTTTTTAAAAATATATTTTATTGATTTTTTACAGAGAGAAAGGGAGAGGAATACAGAGTTAGAAACATTGACAAGAGAGAGACATCGATCAGCCGCCTCCTGCATGTCCCCCACTGAGAATGTGCCCGCAACCAGTATACATGCCCTTGACTGGAATCGAACCTGGGACCCTTCAGTCCGCAGGCCGACACTCCATCCACTGAGCCAAACCGGTTTCGGCCCTCATCGATGTTTCTAACTCTATCCCTCTCCCTTCCTCTTTATAAAATATATTTAAAAAAATAAAAATAAATAACATTCTGGTTTATACATCTGCTTTTTACCAGTTTGGGTAACATGAGCCAATCCCATGAATCTGATCCATGGATGTCCTCTGGGTGACAAGCTGAGAACATAGGGACCTCTCCAAGCTATGCCAGCCTGTGGCTAGACACGCAGCTCCACTCTAGAGGACCATGGCTGCCTCGCGGTACCCCTCAAACCACAACAGACCTCGCTCAGGACCCTGCCTGCAGCACCCCTGAATGATGCCCTCCGGAGTGCCCCCACCGGCCAGGCGCTCATTGTCACCACCCTACACTCGGCTTGCTTGGAGATCTCGGCTGCTACAGTAGTTTCCTCAATGGAAGTGAAACCTGTCACTTCATAACTTGAACCTACGGGCCCTCTCACAAAACACAACCCCTGTTCTTGTGGGTCCAGGCTGCCCATCGCCCGTTCCTCCGAAAGAACTTAAACCCGGTGCAGTCCAGCCCTCTCGCCATGCCATGGCTCTCCTTGTAGCTTTCCAGTGTCTTTCTGGAAAACTCCATCATCACCCCCCCTCCCCAGCATCTGGTCAGTCCACTCGCCCTATTCATTTCTGAGACCTGAGTGCAGCAGGAGTCTGCTATTCCTTCCAGCCGCTGCTGCATCTCACTGTGGCTCAGATGCTTCTGAGAAAACGCCTTCATCTCCATGCATCTCCCCTTCCTTTAGGCTGGGAAGGCACTGAAAGCAGAGATAGGGGGGCAGGCGGTGGGTTGGCCAGGCTGAGCCTGTTTCTGCCCTCGGTGACTAGTGTTTCGGTGCCATCTGCGGAAGAGGTGCCTCAGGCCGGGACTGTTCCAGAATTCAGCTCCGAGCGGTGAGCCACCTTTCTCCGGGAGGTGAACTGTCACTAAAGCCCGGGAAAGGTGTCCTGTTCACCTCTGTCCCCTGGCACCTGGCGGGGGAGAGGCTTGGCCAATCCTGCCAACTGGATGCCAGTTGCAGGGGGGGCGTGGAGAGGCAGAAAAAAGGCTGGTCTGCAGATGGCTTTTATATTTTAGAATATAAAAACCGTGCATCTATAGTGAAACCGTCTAACCAGCCCTAGGATGCGGTGACTTGCTTCTCTCGGAATCCCTGGCACATTCTTCTGCGAGGAGCCTGGTCCTGGGAAAGCTCACGCCTGCTCAAGCCCAGGCTGTCTGAAGCACTCGTGTGCTTATTTGGGGTCGATTTCATCTAGAAAAAAAAAAAATTCCTATCATTCATCCTCCCCACCCCGTCCCTTACCCCTCAACCCCCTGTTCTCTCCACGTGCGCGCCCGCCCCCTCCTCCCCGGGGTCTCACGCTGGGGACTCAGAGGCCGCGGGGGAGGCGCATCCGCGGGGACAACTTGGGGAGGCCACGTGCTGTCTGTCCCCCTTAGGACCTGGGAGAAACCCCTGCGGCGCCCCGTTGCTGCGATGGTCTGTCCAGTGAGGGATTCCCGTTTCCCCACAGGCTGCCTCTCATTAGCATGAAGCGAGGTGGGGGTGTGGGGCAGGCAGGGGTGGGGGAGAGGAGCGGCGGCGGAGAGCCCCGGCCGGGCTTCAGAGCTGGGAGCCGCGCCTGCCAAAATGACAGCTAGAGCTTTCTGGCTCCTCTGCTTGCTCGTTGGATCCTCGCCCCGAGCCCCGGGGGCGGAGGGGAAAGGTAAGACCCGGGAGCCGCTGAGCCCCGGGGAGAGGGGCTGGGATCCCGGGATGGGGAGCTGCGGGCGCGGTGAAGGGAGAGACTGAGAAAGGGAAGGGGCCAGAGTTTGCAAGAGAGGAGACTCCGGGTCCGTGTTCGCAGGGAGCAAAATGGGTCCCCAAGAGGGTGTGTGGAAAGAAGCCAGCTGAGCTGCTGAAGCGACCGACCTGCAGCGAGCGGTCGGGCAGCCGAAAGCGCTGCCTGCGAAGCCGCCGCTCCTGCGCGGAGGGGTCGCGGCGCGCCTTTGGGGAGCCCCGCGGTGGCCCCGCTCCCGCAGGGCGCGCCGGAGCCGCACGGGCGACCCTGCAGGGGGGCCGAGGGAGGAGAGAGCAAAAGCCCGACCTTCGTCCCCTCTCCCCGTGGCCCTGCCACACCTGAGCCCTCAAACACACAATTCCGAGTGGAACTAAGGCACGGAGGGAGGGCAGAAAATGAGGGTTTTCTGTGGCGCGTATTTTTGTTTTGCTTTTTTTTTTTGGTGGTGGTGGGAGGGATGTTTTGTTCGAGCCACTATCTCTGGGAAAAAGAGCTTCCGCACCTCACGGGGCAATTAATTACTCCGGGCTCTTTTTCCACATTGAGAGATTCCAGCGGCATTTAACCCAAACAGCAGCCCCTCTTTCCCAGGACACCAGATGGCGACGTCCATGGGGAAGCGGCGGGGAGGTCAACAGTGGACAGTGAGGGACTGGCCGGCCGGCAGGACTTTACTCAGCTGTGTGTGTGTGTGTGGGGGGGGACAAGGCTGGCCACGACGAGCCAGGACCCACCCACCTCTGTGCAAAAACACGAGCTGCACCCCCAGCTACATTACTGCGGGGCGAAAGCTGATGTTGCAGGAGATGATCAGCCGCGCGAGACAAATCGCTTTAAATGAAGTGTTGCGAGAGCCGCGACCGGGGCGGACCGAGCTCTTTCCGGGCCAGAGGAGAGAAATGCTGGAAACCAGCCGGTTAGAACGACAGGGAAACACAAGGACGGGTCCCCCCCGCCCCCTGTGTGGAGGGCGCTGGGACGCAGGCAAGCGGGGAGCCGGTCTTGTGTAACGGGGCATGGAAAGCTGCCCGGCTCCCAAGTTGGCTGCGAGTTTGCTCCCCAGTCTGTCTGGAGCCCCGAGGGGGGGGGGAGGTGAGAGAGAATATCATTAATAATTTTAAAAATTTGTTTGCATGCCGTTGCATTTTCCCCCTCCACCATCCAAGGAGGGGGCATGGCCAGCCATGTGGGTGCTTTTCTACCGCACCGGGGCCTCTGCCGCGCAGCGAGGCTTTACAGGTCTCTCGGCTGCAGTTTGCCGGTAAGCGGTGTCCAAGAAGCCAGATAAAAATCCACTCGCGAGGGCTCCATGCTGGAGACGGAGAGGACAGTGTAAACACGGATGGGAAAACCAAATAGTCCCGTTGTCAGGGGCGCCGCAACAACCGGGAGAACCTGCCACGGGAGGCCTCGCCCCCTGGGGTTCGCGCGCGGTACTGGCTCCCCGAGCTGCGCGCAGCGGGAAGGCGGGTGTTTGTGTGCGCAGTGAAGGGAGGGCGGCGAGGGCTGGCTCTGCGACCACCGTGGCCAGTTACGCTTAGTCCTAGCACAAACAGGGGGCTGTCATTTTTTAAAAGCTGTCGATTTGGAAAGGTTCCTTAAAAAACAAACAAACAAACAAACCCCCGGAATGTCCCCACGTGGCTGCCTCCCTCTTAGAGGGCAAGACCCTCGTCTCCGTCTTGCTTTGGGGCCCAGGAGACGGGCCAGCAGCTGCGGCTGCCCTGCCCTGCCCACCGGGGCGCCTTCCTCTCGCCCTGCCTTCTCTTTCTTCGCTCCCAGGACTCCTGGCCTCCCCAGGCTCCGCGCAGGTGCTGGCTAAGTGTGCGCGGCCCCCCACGTCCCCTCCGCTCCCAGGGCCCCGTCCCCCAGCTCCCCGTCGGTCTCCCCGCCCCTCCGCGGCCTCTCCGCCTCTGCCAGCCTCCCTCCCTCAGCCTCCCGGCCTCTCCTCTGCTCTCCCGGCAGCCTCGCCGCCCCACGACCGGAACCCCGATCCCGGCGGCGGCGGCGGCGGCGGCGGCCCGAGCGCGGAGGAGCCGCCGGGGCCGCGGGAACAGCCGCCCCCCGAGGCCGCTCCTCCCGCCTGGTCGGACCCGCGGCGCCGGAAGCCCCCTCCGGCCGCCGAGAACCGGACCGGCTTCCGGGAGGCCGCGCGCGCGCCCGCCGGCCCGCCGAGCCCTCGCCTCCCGCAGGCGGAGAACCGCGCGTCGCCGCGCCGCGCGCCCGCGCCCGAGGAGTCCCCGCTCCGCGCGCGCGCCCTCGCCCTGCGCTTCCCCGCCGCGCGCCCGCCCGCGCGCGCCCTCGACGGCCTCGCTCACCCCAACCGGCCGCGCGCCGCCGCGCCGCCCGCGCTCCCCGCGCCCCCGCCGCCGCCGCCGCCGCCGCCGCGCCAGGACCGGCCACGGGGCGACGCGGATGCCGGCGCCGAGTCCTGCGCGCACGCCTGCCGGGTGGACCTGGACGAGCGCGAGTCCTACTGCGCCAGCGAATTCGGTGAGCCTCGCCCCGCAGCCCCTCCCGGGCCCGGGCTGCACTGCCGGGCTGCCCGGCGAGCCCTTCCGAGCCGAGAGCGCTCGGCGATGCGCGCGGACACCCCGCCAAACCCTAGGAAACCCCACAAGCCCTAGACCCGTGTGGACTCTGTCCTGATCTGTTAGAAACGCACTGGGGAGAGAGAGAGGGAGCGAGCGCTATGCATCTGTCCAAACTCTCTTGTGTTTTGAAGCAGCCGTGAACGGAATCGTGCACGATGTGGACGTGGTCGGCCCCGGGATCCAGCTGGTGACGCTGCTGGTGGACCGGGACGGGCTGTACAAGATGAACCGCCTGTACATCACGCCGGACGGCTTTTTCTCCCGCGTCCACATCTTAGCCCTAGACTCCTCCAGCTGCAACAAGACGTGTCCGGAGTTGAAACCCGGTATTGAAGCCGATCCTGACCACCTTCTCATGTGGACTTACATCACCATTTGTAACGTGGGTGCCACAGCTCGGTCACCACCCCAGCACCTTTGGGGGCGAGGGGTATTCCAAGAGTAATAGAATTTGGACGACAGGTGTTACTTCGGCCTCCATTAATTTAAGATCCAACAACCCTCCGCCCTCCGCTTAGAGATGCGGACAGCACGGATTGGCACAAAGCAGGCAGTAAATATGAGTTGACAAATCGAGTGCACGATTGGAAACACCGTGGCCAGAAGGGGTGCATAAGGGGCTCTGTTTAAACTGCGTTTAGAAAACTCTTCCTTGAGGATTAGGACACCGATACCCTCTCCCCTGTCTTTCTAGAGATGTGCTCTAGCAAAATGCTGTTGATGCATTGTGATTAAGACCCTCGTTCCCTAATGTTGAGTGTTTACAGGCGGATTATCTGGTCATCTTCTCAAGGTCATTACTAGACTGTTTCCACCAGTTGTCTGAGGTTCAGCATAATAGAGCCAGACAACAGACTCAAACTTAGGGATTGTACATTTTCTTACTGTTTCATGGCATTAAGACACTAAGTTGATGCCTTTTCCTTTGTCCCCAGGCAGCAGGTACATTGTGATGGGCCACATCTACCATAAGCGACGGCAGCTCCCTAAGGCTCTGCTCCAGGTCCTGAGAGGGCGGCTCCGACCGGGAGATGGACTGCTCAGGAGCAGCAGCAGCTACGTGAAGAGGTTTAACCGAAAAAGGGATGCGCAAGTTCAAGGTGCAGTTCACACCCAGTGCGTCTGAATTTACCATCCCAGCATTTCTGATCATCAGAGACTTGGAATTGATCAAGGCAGGAAAGGTCTGTCTTATGTAATCGTGTCATCCCTGCTCCTAAAAACCTGTTTTGTGTGAAGGTCCACTGCAACGGGACCTTCCTTTACCATAGGGCACGTGGCTCCTTTTTATGAACTAGTTGCATAGTTCCGACTCGCATCGTGAAGTTGTCACCTTCTTACTTACAGGATGCTTCTTAAATGTATGCTGCTGAGCTCGGTGGCCAAGTTACTTACTGCTAGTTATGCACATAGCTGCTGACCTGTCCCCTTAACAGATCACTGCTTCATGCTGTTTATTTTTAATTATTTTAATTTAAATACATTCTCAGTAGAAATAGTTCACAAAAAAACATTTCCTTGATTTTATATACAACTTTGAATAGTTTATATCACGTATCAAACCAAATGTTATACCTACAGCATCACATTTTAAGTTCTGTACATAACAGTAAGTGCACTAGTCAAAGACATGTATGATGTCATATAGATCACACACATGGGTCAGAGCCCAAGACATGTTATGAAGTTTTACAATTAAAAGAATATTAAAGGGCTTAATTCAAGCAAAATATGACTCCAACAAGTGTTTCTGATGTACCAAAGTGGAAGGTAGTTTATTTTCATGCCTCCCTGGTCCTAAAAACCTATGTCAGCTATTCCAAGGCTAAACATATTCAGGGTGTCATTTTTCTATTAAGACCAAATACCATGTTTTGTAAAGCAGTAAACCTTGCCTTGAAATCAGATCTTGGACGCACCTGGTTTTTTTTTTTAGCCTCACTGAGCCCCAAAAGTTTGGGAAGACGTCTCTCAAACTCAACAAACCCTAGAACTGATATTCAAGCACGTGAATTTTAAACATTTTCTAGTGGAGATTTAAAAAAAAAAATTAACCATTAGCTGAATTTCATACTGGTTTTTACTTGAATCCACAAAAATTTTAACATTTTCTTCCCCAGAAGATCAAGCTGTACTTCAGTTCACTTGAAATGCTGTATTTCAGTTCATCTGAAACACTGACACTGGTAACCCATGGGTCAGATTACTGCCTAAAGGAAGATAGAGGAACTGCACTTGAGAGAGGACAGCCTATTCGGTTTGAAAGGACATGCATGCAGTGAGCTCAGGAAGTGTCCAGCTGCCTGGCACACAGGCTCAGTGGCTGGCGGCCCTGCAGGACATCAGGACAGGTCCCTTCGAGACAAGTGAGGGGAATCAAGTAGCAATAGCCCAAGACATGACGTCTGAGTGTGATGGGAGGTACAGCTACCTCATTTGTCCCAAGCAGGTAAAATAAAGGCCGAGAGGTTCTATTGTCCTGTTGTTAAAGCGTGACTGGAAAATTTTTTTAGAGAATTTTTCCAAAAGTGAGTCTTGCCCAACTATCTTAAAAATCCTATTAGAAAGGCTGAGGATCAACTGCGTTCCTACATGACCTGTTAGCAGTAGAGTGTACAGTGAACGAGGAGCTTCTGGGTTAGTTTTGGGATAAAAATGAACTCAGACGGAAGTAGCAGCAGTCACAAAAACCAAAGCCGGGTTTTTAAACGGAAAGGCTCAGTGGTAGTCTTGAGCAACATGGTGGGGAAAAAAAAAGGCCAGATAGAGGAATGATTGGTTGGGCGGTCAGATGTTAGAGCATACAGTTATAAATGTGATCTGGTTTAAAGATGAAAAAAAAAAAAAAGATCACTTTTACAGAGCCTGAAGGTTTGGGTTTGATTAGGCCGAGTTGATAGTACTACTTTCTGAGTTTTGGAAACACAAAATGTCCCAGAACTGTGATGCTGGAAGGCCATACAGTTAGTATGTATACTGTGGACAGCTTCTCAGGAACTTGCTCTTAAAATTAAGGTCATCATTTAAAGACCAGGTTTGCAATGGTAAGAATGAGGCTCAAATGAGTTAGAGCAGTGGGGGGCATGGGGATGGGCACAGGAGACTGAGTTCAAGGGGAAAAAAAATAAGACTTTTCTTTTGGGGACATTCACTTTTTTTGGTACAAACAAGCTTTCTACCTTTTTACCTAAAAACTGACCTATAGTACACCAGTTCAGTTTCAGGAACAGGACTTTATATAAAAAGCCTATTTCTTCAGCTGAATTTGGTCCCACCTGGATCAATTGGGATGTGATTTAAAAGCCTTTTTTTGCTACTTTATCCTAAGTAAATAGAATGATGTCAGAATATTTCAAATTATTACAGCCCTAGCTAGGTGGCTGTTGGTTGGAATGTCACCCCTTACACCACAAAAGTTGTGGGTTCGATTCCCAGTCAGGACACATATCTGGGTTGTGGGTTCAAACCCTCTTTGTGCGCATATGGAAGGAAACCAATTGATGTTTCTCTCTTTCTCCCTCTCTCTAAAATCAAATCATATCCTTGGGTGAGGATTAAAAAAATTAAGAAGCCTTCTCAGTGGGCTCTAAGTATGGATAAGGCATTACTTTGCCCGGGAGATACCATTCTCATTTTAAGGGTTCCAAATCTGAGGCTTACAGGTAACAGCCTTGGTCACAGAAGAGTGAGTTCTGCAGTAACAACAGAGTGCTGTGTCGCTCAGTCTGAAAGAGTGCGTATTGGGAAGGTCACCAGGTTGGCTCTTTAGTAACATCAGAAATACACTAAGATGCAGGGAGTCTGTCGAATAGAAATGAACAAGGACAGGGGAAAGAACTTTTATTTGCAGATTCTGGGAAGGTAGATTACAAACCACAGCAACTGTCAGTGTCTCTAAAAACCATTCCAGGCCACTTGATATATAAAATGGTAACTGTTTCACCTTAGAAAATATCTCTAAAAGTTCACAACTTTAAAAAACCTACCTATTGCAGGACATTAACTAAAATCAAATCCTGCAGAATTTGGATAGGAGCAAAAAAAGCGTTATCAATATTATGAAAATACTTTTCCTGAAACAGTTTCAAGGATTGTGAATTTGGCAGATGAAACATAACAAGCATTGAAAATACCTTTAGCCAAGGAAATCTATTGATGTAAAATAAATATATTTACAAATCTAAAAAACAGGGTAGAAAAGTCCTATCACAAATGAGCATTTTACTACTTGGATTATTGAGGGGGAAAAAAATAGCTGCAATATGTATATTTTACCGAATAGCAGAAGCTTGTCAAAGAATACTCATAAAAGCTTTTGAAACTCCTTATGTGTCATAAGAATGTATGCTTTTCAAAAATTACTTTGGAAGACTAAACTCTGCAGTTGATAAAAACCATAAAATGTCTATGTATTTATATATGGTGATAGAAATTGCAAAAGGCTTTCTAATATTAAATACACATATGAAATTAACGTCTCCCTGGTTAGAGGATGCCCATAAAATTTGCCTTTTTTTGCACAATTTGACAATGCCAACAGCTACAGGAAATATATCAACCAACCAACCAGCCAGCCAACCACTGTTTCATTAGAAACTGCACCAAATCCAATGTCAAAAACATTACTTTATTTTTCTAGGATGAAATGTCCTATTACGTACAAAAAGAATTGCTGTTTAGAATTTACCACAATCTGTTAAAAACATAGCAATCTATTGCCTACAGGTAGGAAAGTTCTTGCCGCAACAAGTTTTAAATGGTTAAGCCCATATATATCTATCTCCCTCTCTATGAATAAATAGTACAGAAATACTAAAGTGATGAGATGCAGAATAAGTTTATAATTCATTAAAATGTAGGATTCTTGCATCAGCATAGTGCATACAATATGTAACATTTTTCAAAAAAGGACAAAATAACCTATATTTGATTACTTCCATGTTAATATTTTAACAAAAACGGTTTCCATGTTTCATATTGAGCATTAGTCTCTTTAGTCTGTAAGCATAGGTTTAAGTGACATTTTTATGTACAAAAAGCAATGGGCTTCATTAGACAAAATTAACCCAGAATAACCTGTACACCTGAGCCTGGAATAAGAAAGAACTGGGAACTGGAGCAACATCTTCCTTTCAAGAAACAAAGGTCCGGGAAAGGTTTTGCATAGCAGGGTGATAGTAAACAGAAGGAAACTTGTTAAAAACATTAATTCCAGAATGTGGTGGGACAAAGCTAGTATGAGTTAGTGCAAAATCTAGTAAAATTTTTGCAAAGCTGCATAAACCAATTATGGCCGGTCTTCTAGAAGCTATTACAACGCCTTGGTACAACTGTGAAGTTAGAACACGGGAAGGAGAAACATGCAAACGTACCCTCCTCCGCTGCTTCCATTTCCCACCCTACTGCTTACCCTACTTTTTCTCATGTGGGAAGAAAGACAAAATTCAAACATCTCAACCAACCAACAAAAAAATACAAAAACAGAGGATGCCATCTAAAAAAGTGCCCTTCATAATCTCTCAAGTAGCTGTCTGGGACCGATAATTTGCCTCGTGACAAAATGTACAGATGAAGGCAAGGTGTGTGTGTCACACTACCTTTCTTATTAGTGCAAGCAACTGATGCAGCAGGACTAGCACGCCCTGAAGATTTTTCTCTGACGTGATGACAATGGACTGGGAACTACGAAAGGAAGGGCTTCTACTATCCTGGACAAACCCAGGTACGATCGGATGGTTCTGCCTTTTATTTATCTTGCAGCCCACCCTTTCCCCTTAAAGGCTTACAGATAATCATTAGCGCACATTCAAAGACACCGTCTGGGGGAGAAAAATGATCTCCATTTATTTTGTTTCATATACATCCATAGTTTGAATTTTAATACAAAAAGAAAAAAATTAGAATCTGACAAATGTTTACAAACAAGATACCTTCAAATAGATTTTACTCATT
>PVJN01030185.1:0-25686 GCA_004026805.1 Lasiurus borealis | reverse complement strand
TCTCTCTCTCTCTCTCTTTTTTCCCCTGTAGCTCTTTCTACCCAGCTCAGTCATTTCTCCTCATAAGCACTTCACCTAACCCATCTTTAACTTAAAAATATTCATTTTTTTTCATTTCACTTAGAATAAGATCTGAACCCATTCCCACAATGCAAAATCTATCTTTACATTTTCTCAGCTTTATTCTTCACACACACTTTGTTTTCTTTCTGTCCCTCAAGCATTCTTGTCTCTTTCTTCCTCCAAATCTTCTTCTATCTACTAGCAGTGTGTCTCTCTCTCTCTCTTCTAGGTCTTAGCAGAGGGCTTTGGCTTCCAGTCAGCCCCACCCTATGCAGCCCCTGGGTTTCAAGTGTCCCTCGGTAATACTTGCAGCTGTCTCTGTGTGCACACATGTGCGTGCCTCTAGACATCTGCCTTTCTGGTTCCCTTGTGCTCCGAGCCCCATATGAGTCTGGGTCCCCAGGGTCTTGCCCAGAACTGGGGTTTGGTGCTATAGGATAAGGGGTTCCATGCAGTTGGGAGTTTCTATCTCTCTCCCGCCAGAGGAAGCCAGCCAGGCACTCTCCACGTGCGCATCTCCGTACCTCAGCTTTTTGCAGCTCCTCTGAGTCTTCCTTGAGCCCCTCTCTTTCCTTCTAGTTGTAGAATTTTCACTCAGCCAATTTTCCTGTGGTTCTGGATGATGTCTGTTCTGTCTTTCAGTTGTAGTCTTGAAACTGTTGCGCGAGGCAGCAGTTTTGGTATTCACCTATGCTGTCATCTTCATTTCTCTCAACTTAGGTTTTAAGGCCCATCTCAGTAGCCCTCCTATTCATTGCAGCGCAGAGTGCTTGGGGATTCTGCAGGGACATAGAGGCACCCTTATTGCTCCCCTTCTACTCTGACCAACTGCCAGTGATGATAGGGCATGGGCCTGATGCTCCAGCGCCAGCCATTTTCAGGGCTCCCAAGCAGGATACCAGGCTTTTTCTTGGCACTCTTATTGGCTTCCAGTCTTTGGAGTTCAGACAGGGCTATTTAAAATATGATACTCCCATCAAAGTTTCTGGTCAATAAAATACTATTGGAAACTGGTCTTATTGAATTTATGCAAATAAATGTATTGCCATGATTTATTAAGCTTTGCCAAATTTCAGAGGAATTATATAAGGAGAAAAATATACTGACCTGCTTTAAGATCTTCTGATTTTCCTTGTCAGTTCTTTCTATGGATTCTTCAGAGTGATATAACTGTCTTCAAATGACAAGGAGAAATTCAAAATGTGTCTATATTCAAATAGACAATTATAGCTGTCCTAGTAGTAGGGTTCCCCCTACTTGACTTGTCCTTAAAATTTCATATGGTCTCTGGGAGGAGTGATATGCCCTCAAAAAGGACTAAGGAAGCTTTATTGCTTTACAGGGTCTCATGTGTCTCAGGGCCTCACGGGGTCTTAATTCCTATAACAAAAGGCTGGTACTCATCACTTTTCTCTGTTCCAAATAGGCCTTCTCCAGTTTCTTAAAGTTGAGGTTTGTGACACACCGGACATGGTTATGACACACACAGGCCTATAAGACAGTATACAGGCTGCCAACTGCCTTTCAATAGAGACCAAAACCAGATGGGTATTTTTCTTGCCCATTTGGGCACTTGCCCTTTTGGCAACTGCATTCAAATCTGTAAGGTTAATGCAATATTAGTAACACAATGAAGTAAATTATTGGCACTGTGGCCATCTTAGGTAGCCAAATCTTCTGATACCATATATGACACATCGTAGGGCTATACAAATATCTTAGGGAGATTACTAAGGTCTATTCTTGAACTTCTAACTAAAGCAAAATGGTCTTTGTCTTTCTTGATTCATGTCCATGAAAACACAGACATTATCTAAGTCTTATATAGTTTTCTGTAGGCCACTGTCAGGGCTGTGCATGGTGGCCAATTCTTTCTAGCCACGAACATGGCCTATCTAATTTCTTAAAATTTATTCTGGCACGAGAGAAAGTTGTTTTGCTGTAACATGCAGCTTAACCCCTACATAACTGGGCTTGGAAATCTGCCTAGAAAGCTGTAATTTATAAGTTTAACATGTGGCCTTTGATCTTTCCAACTAGACAGGGTCTCTGCCATCCTCAGTCAGACTCCTCTCTTGGAGTGTCTCAAAGTCCTGAAGGCTCCTCTTTTCAGGGGGAGTGCCTTTCCTTTGGTCTTTAAGCTGCCAGTCCAAAACAGCCAGAGTTGCAGTTAGAAACAGCTTAAAAGAGATTGTAACAAGCGAATATGTCTATGTATGTAAAAGTCTAATATGCAAAGTGTCCCCTCAGGAGTTTGATCGATCACTATGACGTGTGTTAATCATCAAGGAGCAGCACAGAACGTGGTGGGCAACCAGCAGCAGCAGTGGTGGGGCACTGAGGGAGTGAGGGAAGGAAAAGGCAAGGAGGCAAGGGGAGAGGGAGAGAATTATGGTGGTGGTCATGGGTGGGCTGTGGGGGTAGGAGGACGGAAGTGGGGAGGCGGGAACCTGATTGGCACTGGTGGCCAGCCAGGCTTAGATACCCTACCCATGCACCCATTACCTTCCTTTGTCCCTCTCTGCCCAGCCCTACCTCCCAAATACGCATACTCTTAATATACAATTGAATGACCATGTTCATTGATATTTTACCAAAAAAGCTAAACTTTTGGTAGCCCCCAAAAATTATATATATGAAAAATATAATTACCAAAAAAGAGAAACTGCCAAATTGCCTCCCAAAGTGGCTGAAGCATTTCCAGCTCTCATCAGCAGTGTATGAGTTCTCGTTGCTCTGCACCCTCCTCAGAATTTGGTGGTGTTAGTGTTGCAGGATTTACCCAGTGCACCAGTGTTATCTCATTTTTTAAATTTAAATGTTTCTGATGACATATAATGTGAAGCATCTTTGCAGATGCTTATTTGTCATCTATGCATATTTGATGAGTTGTCTGTTAAGGTCTTTGGCCCATTTTTTTTTTAAATCAGGTTAACCTAGAGTGTGGGAGTCAGCTAACTCAGTAGATATTTTTGAGTTTTAAGAGTTCTTTGTACACATTGGATAACAGTCTTTAATCAGATGTGATTTTCTTGAAACATATCTCCCAGGCCGTGCTGTCATTTCTCATTCTCTTGATATGGTCTTTTTAGAAAAGTTTTAAATGTTAATGAATTCCAGTTTATCAACTATTTCTTTCATGAACCAAGCCTTTACTTTTATATCTAAAAAGCCATTACCACCTAAGGTCAGCCAGGTTTTCCCCTATATTTTCCTCTAGAGGTTTTATAGTTTTGTATTTTACATTTTGGTGAACAATTTTTTTGAATTTATTTTTGTGAAGGGTGTAAGGTCTGTGTCCAAGATTTTTGCATGTAGATGTCCAGTTATTCCAACAACATTTATAGAGGAAACTATCCTTGCTCCATTGTATTGCATTTCCTCTTTCCTCAAAGATCAGTTTGCTGTATTTATATGAATCTATGTCTAGATTCTTCATTCTGTTCCATATAGCATTTATCTATTCTCTACCAATATACATTGTCTTGACGAATCAACTGATTTTTACAAGAGTTCTAAGAAAACTAAAAAGTCTTCTCCACAAAGGATGCTGTGATAACTGGATAGCCACATGCAATGTATATAACTCTGTAGCCATAACTCTCACCACATGCAAAAATTAACTCAAAATCTATCAAAGCTCTAAATGCCAGTACGAATGTTATGAAACTCTTAGAAGGAAACCTTGGTGCAGATATTTTTCAGTTTGGATTACACAGCAATATCTTTTACTGAACAAGAAAGATACATGCAACAAAGGAAGCATATAGATAAGTTGGAATTTATTAAAATTGTAAAAATTGCAGCAGAGGGTACATCAATAAAGTAAAACAGACAATCTGAATATCAGGAAAAACTTTGCAACTTATATATATACATATGTATATATAAGCCAAAACCTCAAATGACCAAACAGCTGAACAACCAGGAGACTAGTCGCTATGACTTGCACTGACCACCACAGGGCAGATGTTTAATGAGGCAGATGCCCCCTAGTGGTCAGTGTGCACCCACAGTGGGAGTGCCACTCAGCTGACTAAAAGGCTCCAGACACCTAGCTCCTGGCTGGCAAGCGCTGCTGTGGTGGCATAAGCCTCTGATGCCTTCTCAGAAGCATTACCAAGAGTGACAGAGGCAAATGCAGCAGAGCTGGGATAAGCAGGAGAAGCATGGTGCCTGACCGGAGCTCAGACACCTTGCTGGTGGCCTGCCACTTTGTGCACTACTACATTCCTCAGGGGATATTGGACTGCCCACACCCTCTGAGGAGTCCTGGTTGCAAGAGGGCACAGGCCAGGTCAAGGGACCCAACTGGTGCATGAATCCATGCACTGGGTTTCTCATATCTAATAAGGGCCTTGGATCTAGGTGATATCAAATACATTAACAACCTTTGTCTTGACTGATTTGTGAGTGACTAAGAAAATAATGCAATTTTCCCCCAAGCCTCAAAAATCATACAATATTTTTGAATAGACTTTGCAGTTCATTCAATTATAAATAATTCTTATGTTTTAGAATACAAATCCATATTGTCTAAGATTCATGATTGAAAGATTAACCCTGGGTACATGTTAGAATTCAAGTCCTAGGTCCCTCCTCTAGAGACTTTGACTCTTTCTCATAAAAAGGATCGCAGTATCTGTAACTTAGATGTACCACCAGGAAATGATTTTGTTGTTGTTTTTTTACCTTTGATAGTAGTTACTTGTAGTTACCAAAAGTAATCATGTACTTTAATGTATTGATCAACAGGTTGTATTTTAAACAAAGATAATATTATTTAACATTGTATTGATTGAACTATTTATGTTTTTAAATTGTATTATCTCTCATATTATCAAAACATGATTAAGGTAATTTTTCATCTGCTATTTAATAATTGAACAGAAAATAAAAATCAATCCAAAGTTCTTAGAGTTGAAAGACAATTTTCAACAATCTGTATTTCATCTTGTATAGCATAGAAGGCTTTGTCCAGTCACCTAGGAATTTAACACCCTGATCGAAAAGACTTGGATTGGCTGTAGAATCCACTAGAAAATAGGATTGTTATAAAGGCCATATGAGTGTGTAGCTCAGGAAGAGTGACAATACCCATAATGCTTAAATTCAAATGATCTATTACTTTTTCTGTAAAGAAAAAGAGAAAGAAAGAGACATTATTATAAATAGCATAAAAAATTGCCTGGATATTGCACTAAGTGCTTCTAAATGTGCAACATGATGGGGAGAAGCTATGCTCCACCTCCACAACCAACTGGGACCCAGTGCTCCCCAGACCTTAACACACCCTTCCCTCAACTGGGGCTACTTGGCTTTTCCTACATGGTCAGTTCAAGGAGAGAGGAGAGGATGGGAGATTGTTTTGAGAGTTCTTTAGAAATAGAAGCAACTTTTGGGATTAAATAAGAGGAAATAATTGTGAGAGACAGTGAAGAGGGAAGTAGGAGGACCTGCTGAAACTTTAGACTACAAACTCCTTTGGCGTGAGGCGTTTAGGAAAGGAGGCTGGGTGGAAGTGGCCTTGAATGCCCTGCTCTCTAAGGAAGGTTTGCAGACTGTCATGGGGTTCAGAAGACAAGGTTGCCCTTCAGGGGAGTCCCCTCCTGGCATCAATAGGCCCATTGTGATAGATTTCAAATTTCTGTAATCAAGTAGGGTTTCTGGCTCAGTTATGGTCCTGTAGCTTGGTACTACTTCACAAAGATGATCAGTTATCATATGGAATTCAGAAATCAATATATTGGTCATAGACCCACTTGTAAGTCCTAGTGGTTAAATTATTTTATTTCTATATTTCCAGAATGTCCAGCAGATATATTGAGAAGTCAAATACAAATCTGCTTTTGCAAATGAGAATTCCTGGGAAAGGGAACAGTGTGATTCTGTGGCATTTACTGAGATAGTACAATTTTTTCCCATATATACTAGTATGTGTATAGGCAAAAACATGGGTTTTCCTATCATTTTGTTTTGGTTTCCTCATTATTTTGGAAGAGCCAATATTTAGCCTTATATTCTTACAACATTGCACGGCAGAATTCACATGTATTTTCATAAGATTTCTTATTCGTTCCGCAGACTGGATCGTGTTCTGTGTTGCACAAATATGTTTCATAATTATAAAAATCACAGCCTGGCTGTCAAACATAAAGAACAACATAAAATTTGTCAGATAATGAACTTTTTGAAAATCATTTCTTTAATCTTTGTACAAGATACCATGCATTCAAAGGGAATAAATATATTCTTTATTGTGACTTGGAAACACACAATCTACTGAATCATAAAATATTATTGATATATTTTTACAAACCCAATATCATTTTTAAAAAGCAGACAAATGGTTGAATGTATTTTTATAATGTCACCACTCTCATCTCACTTGTTCTCAGACCTGCATCGGATTTCCCCCATTATTTCATACCACAAAAATAGAAAGTAAGGAATATTAATTATCTCCCTATCTTTTTTAATGAATTAACTTTTTAATGAACCTATACTTTTTAGTAGCAAAATTCTATACAAATTACCTACTCAGATACACTCAGATTATCACCACATATGGACATATTCATATATGTTAGTACTTTGTGTGTGTGTGTGTGTGTGTGTGTGTGTGTGTGTATGTAAAATGTGGTTAGTAATGGCACTATTGGTAATTTACATAAATAATATGGTGAGTAGTCTAACATGACTACCTTTAGAAATATATTTGTAATCTTCATCTATTTAGGTGTTTCTCCCCTCTATATAATATTCTCTTCTATGAATATATGCACATTACTATTTTAGCCACCTTTCAGTGGATAATTTTTGCAATTCTCTTGTTTTCCCAGAGAAATAATTCTATTTAAATACAATGTAACCTTTGCAGATAACAAGGATACCCAATAATATAATCTTGGAAATAATGGGATATTTTACCTTGTACAAAATAACAATTATTTATATATTGCTGGCTAGATTTTATTTATTGAATTTAGCATAATAATGGCAGAGTTTAAATAAAAATTTTTGAAGGATCATTCCGTTTCATATTTTTTGGTGAATTTTTTTAAAATAAAAGAACAATTGTGGGGGACTAGAGAGACAGAAGCACCAATGATAAGAGAGACATCAAAAAGTTGCTTCCTTCAGACCTCCTACTGAGGATTAAGCCTACATCTGAGAATGTGCCCTGACCAGGAAGTGAACCAGGGACCTCTTGGTTTGTGGGTCAGCGTTTAAGCACAAAACAATACTGGCAGGGCTGTCTGTGAAATTTGCTGTTAAAACTTACAATGTAAAATAATTAAAAGTTGCCCGGCCAGCGTAGCTCAGTGACTGAGCATTGACCTATGAACCAAGAGATCAGGGATCCAATTTTAGTCAGGGCACATGCCCTAGTTGCAGGCTGCATCCCTAGTGTGGGGCATGCAAGAGACAGACTTTCAATGATTCTTTCTCATCACTGATATTTCGATATCTCTCTCCTTAAGCTTCCTCACTGAAATTAGCAAAAAATATATCTTAAAAATAAGTAAAGCTTTTTTAATTTCCAAATTAATCAGTATGAACTTACCGCTCTGTTAGCGCGACTTAGTGGGTGAATAAAAGCTTCTGCAGCAAGCACACAAAATACAATGTAAAAATAAAAAGAAGGAAAATAAATCAGCGTCTCTGGTGAAAAGAGATTTTTACTTTTTAGTAGCAAAATTCTATACTAATTGCCTACTCAGGACCACCAAGTTTGGAGGTGAACCTTTTGTAGTAATATCAAAATAGTAAGTTCAAAATAAATCCAAATCTGGATATTAATTCCAAATTATTCTCATCTGTGAAAATAACTTAAAGTGTTGTGCAGTAATCATCAAACTCTCCTGTGAAAATATCATAGTTCTTTTCATTCATTTTTTAATAAATGAGACATCCTAGTCAGAGAAGACAATGCCACTCAATATGCCTTGCAGAAAGTCACGAACATGAAGAAATTATTACTTCATGAATCAGTACTCAGTTCTAAGATCAAGGGCCAATTCAACACCTACAGCTACTTTGCTCAAATTGCACTAAAGGAAGATAAAGTTTGAATGAGTTCTCCCCTTAAATACAAAGTTTTATATATTGATATTATGATATTACAGGAATGAGAACTGGCAAATAAATGAGATTGCTTAGGATTATCTGACACAGGAAATATTTCCACCCCTCCCCCACCCCTAATCTGCATTTAGCAAAAGTGGAATCTGACCTTTAAAATAGTAATTAGGTAAATAACTTTGGTTATAAATGACCAAAAAGTTAAGTTCTACTGCTCATTATAACCTACCTCTCTGCCTCCATATCTCTAAGGTGGAAACGAGGAGAAATAATCCATAGATATAATTTGAAAAGGGGTTTTGTAACATGCCTGCTTTCATTTTGCCAGTTTAAGTGTTACAAACCCAGTGAAAGGGGCTACTCCATGTTTAGATAATAGATGAATTGCTTCATCCAGAACTGAAAGTCTACTCACCAGAATAAAGAGAAAATGCCAAGGCAGTGGTGAAAATAACTTTGATCCGTGATGAGAAGAAAGACATTTTTTCAAGTCTGAAGAAAAAACCCAAAAGGAATGTTTACAACACCCGACACTGAGACAAATTTTCTCTTTCTAAAGGGAAATTTCTTACAGGTGAAGGACCTGCTACTCCCCTAGATTCCTTATTATAATGGACTTTTCCCCTTTTTTTGCCCAAACTCATAGGATCAAGGAGATCACACCTGGAACAGAAGGCCTCATAGAGATTTGAGAGAAACACCAGGACACAATCTCAGCACACATAGGAAGAAGCTGTTCATTCCCAAATCTTGGCTCAGCCCACAGAAGCCTGACACCACTTAAGGAAATATGCACGCCAGAATCTCCGTTTTTCCTCAGAATATAGAAACATTTCAGGAAGGCCTGACCTGGAGCGGGCCTCACAGCAGTGCTGCACACCATGGCCAGCCCATACATTGTCCACCCAACCTCCCTGAAACAGGAGGCAGTGGAGCCTGAGGCCTACAGCTCTAGAGACTGTGCCTATTTTGTTCTTCTTTGTCAACCACTTTCACCCAGCTGAAGAGTCTCTTGTGCTGTCTTGCTATTGAGGAGCTTGAGGGGATTAGAATAGAAGGCTCATAATAACATAAGGCAGAGGTATTCTGTGTTCTGCCTAGAGGCTGTAAAACAACTTGTGAGAGTTGCTACTGAAGTATGTCTCAAGTAGGGGCCTGGTGCATGAAATTCATGCACTGGGGAGGGGTCCCTCAGCCCAGCTTTCCCCCTCTCACATACTAGGAGCCCTCAGGGGATGTCCTACTGATGGCTTAGGCCTGCTCCATATTGGGAGCAGACCTAAATGCAGTTGGGCCTCCTTTGGGGGAGGTGACCAGGCTGATCAGGGGAAGGTGCCAGACCTATCACTCTGCTGCTGTAGCCACTTCCAGTCACTGTAGCTGCCAAGGTATTTTCATCAACATGGACTCCAGTCCACTTACCATGAAAAAATGACAACTTTCTTTAGGCATTTTCAAGATGTGTCTTTCATAGGATATGACATTCTTTCTTTATATTTTCTTTTTATCCTCACCTGAAGATATGTTTCCATTGATATTTTCCCCTTCCCTCTAATCACAGGCACACCTCCCGCCCCAGACCCCCCCCCCCCACACACACACACACACAGCCATTTGATAGCCAGCTCAGTCTGCCCAGGCTTTAGGCTAGGGAAGGCTTCTCTCCTCCTCACCTCCTTCCTCCTGCCCCTCCAATCACAACCTCAGCCCCTCTCCACCCTCATCATTCCAATAGCAGGCATGGCACTTCCCAAGCCTAAAGCCTGAGGTTTGTCCCCCACCCCCACCCCTCTGATGGCTGTTGGGGAGTGACCTGAGGAATTAACAGGTTCCCAGGACCCAGGTATGTATGCAAATTAACTGCCACATTTGTTGTGTTAATTCGCATACTCCCTCTGATTGGTTGTGGGCATAGCGGAGCTATGGTCAGTTTATAAGTTTTTCTACTATTAGGTAAGATAGGTCTTCCCTTAGTAGATTTGGGACCATATTATGATATTCTCAGAACTGTGGAGTGGGGATAAAGACATGGCTTTAAAACCCTAAAATAGAGAAAGCTTTTCAAGCTACTGAGTATCATACTAAGTAAAAGAGCAATAAACTTTGGAAACTATAAGTACATTCATACATAGGCCTTTAGCAATTTGAAACACAAGGGCACATTTGACTGAATTGGATATATGGTTATTAACTTTTTATTTTGAGATAAATGGAGATTCTTATAAAGCTGGAAGTAACAATACAGAGAATTATCATGTTTGTTTTTTTTAACAATTTCTCCCAATGGGAACATCTCCTAAAGCTGGAGTACAATTTCACCATCAGGAATATTGAAAAAGCTCCCAGATAATTATCAGGCAGCCAGCTTTGTCCTGGGCTTGAATACAACATGCCAGTAAAAACATCAGGAGGGAAAGAAGGCTCAGCAGTGAAATTGAGACTACAAGGGGCAATGCCTTAAATTTTATATTGAATCCTCTGATCTGAGGAATAAGTGAAGAAAACAAGATCAAGTCAGTATAGCCCAGCTGACTGAGAATAGAGTCTGTATAGTCAGGCTGACAAAATTAGTTCAAACCAAATATGCTGACACATGAGGAATGGATTTTATGTTAACCAGCGTGTGAACTCATAAATGGAGGGATATTTGATGTTCCTGTATAAGAAGACCCCCAATTGTCAAGATGTCAATTACGCCCAAGTTGATCTATAGATTCAATTTGGAACCAATCAAAATCCCAGCAAGTTGTTGTGTGGCTGCTATTAAACTAATTCTAAAGTTTATGTGGAAAAGCAAAATAAATAAATAATAAAATAAAAAATAAACAAACAAACAACAGAATAGCCAAAGAGTAGTGGAGGAGAAATACAGAGTTGAGAATTGATGCTACTCACCTTCAATACTTAAAATAACAAACTCAGTAATTAAGACAGTGTGTTATGGGTAATAGAAGAGACAAGTTGATTAAAGGAGTAGAACAGAGATTCCAGAAATAGAACCCCATAAATGTATCCAACTGTTTTTTGAAAAATGAGCAAGGGAAATACAATGAGGCAAAGATAATTTCTCAAAATTAGTGCTTGAAACATTGGATATCCACATTCAATAAAATAAATGTAAACATAAACTTTATACCCATCACAGAAAATAACACAAAATGAATCACAGGCCTAAATGTTAAAGGCAAACTATAAAAATTCTAGGAGGTAAGATAGGAGAAACCTAGATGACTTTGGAAATAGTGAATACTGTTAAAATGCAATGTCAAAGGTATGATCCATGGAAGAAACAACTGGTAAACCAGATTTAATTAAAAACTCCTGTAGTGTGAAAGATGATAATCTGAGGATGAGAAAACAAGCCACAGATTAGGGGAAAATATTTTCAAATGACACATCAGTTAAAGGACTGTTATCTAAAATATACAAAGAATGGGAGTAGGGGTGGGGAAGGCAATGGGAAGATATGTACACATATAATACACTAATAAAAATGGAAAAAATTTAAAAAATGTAAAATATAATAAAAATAAAATATACAAAGAAATCTTAAAATTCAGAAATACAGAAACAAATACTTGTTTTAAAAATGAGCCAAAAGACTTTAACAGGTACCTCCCAGAAAGAATTATAAAGATCTCAAATAAGCAAATATTCTCCACTGAAACATCCACAAGGAAATGAAATTGTAAAATGAAATGCACCTCACACCTCTTTAGAATACAAAATTCCAGAACATTGACAATACCAAGTGCTGGCAAGGATATGGAGCAACAGAAACTCTCTTTCACTGTTGGTGGAAATGCAGAATAGAACAACCATTTATAAAAGAGTTTGGTAAGTTATTTCAAAACTAAACTTTTTTACCATGCAATCCAGTAATCATGCTCTTTTCTGTTTACCTAAAAGAGTTGAAATCTTATGTCAACAAAACAATGGGGGGAAATGCCTTCAAACTAAAGTTTATAGCAACTTTATTTATAATTGCCAAAACAAGGGAAAAATCAAAATGTCCATCTTTAGGTGAATGGATAAAAACTGGTAAACCTAGTTGTTGGATTGTTATTCATACCTGAAAAAAAAAGAGCTGAAACCCGTTTGGCTCAGTGAATAGAGCTTAGGTCAGCAGACTGAAAGGTGCCAGGTTCAATTCCAGTCAAGGGCATGTACCTTGGTTACAGGCACATTGCACAGCAGGGAGTGTACAAGAGGCAGCTGATCAATGTTTCTCTCTGATGGATGTTTCTAACTAACTCTCTATCCGTCCCCCTTCTTCTCTGAAAAATATCAATAAAATATTTTTTTTAAAAAAATTAGCTATCAAGTCATGAAAAGACATGGAGGAACTTTAATGTACGTAACTAGGTGAATGAAGCCAATCTGAAAAGGCTTCATACTGGTTAAATCCAACTATTTGATATTCTGGAGAAGGAAAGCTATGGAGACAGTAAAAAGAGTAGTGGTTGTCAGGGGTAGGGAGGTAGTGATGAATAAGTGGAGCCCACAGGAATTTTAGGGCATTAAAAAAAGATAATACCATAATGATGAATGTGTCTAATTACATATTTGTTCAAACTCATAGACTATAAACAGCAAGAGTGAACTATAGACTTTGTGTGAATATGACGTGTCAATGTGTCTGCATCATTCTTAACAAATATACAACTCTGTTGTCGGTACTGATAATGGACGAGGATATGCATGTGTAGGAGAAAGGGACAATAGGGTATATAGGAAATCTCTGTACTTTTCTCTCAATTTTGCTATGAAGCAAAAATTATTATTCAAAATAATTCTTAATAAAATTACACATGCATATGGTTATTTTCTGATGCATAATCTGTATTTTAAAAAGTTGGAAACATGTATATACTGAAATATGAAAACTTGAATTATCTCTTCTATTTGCACACAGTATAGTACTATACATCGCATTCAGATGGACTAATATAGGCATGAATATGTATGCTTCTGGGTTGCTGGAATTTCTATGTTTTCTCTGGAGAGGGTAATAATTTAGGATTTTATTTTGTAACACCATTATCATTGCAAGAATTTTTCAATATAACAATTCATTTTATGATAATTTAGAAAATAGTAATGTTTTCCACTTTCTAATAAGTAAGAGGTAGTCTACCCATATCACAAAAATCAAAGCATTCAGCCGATTTAGTTCCTGCACAAATAAAAGACTTTAACTTGGTATCTTCAATATTTTCACATTTGTTGTGAGAAGACATAGATGCAGTTCTTGTAATGAGAACACAACAGGACATGAGTGAGCCTTCTTTGGCATTGACTGTGGATAGAAAAGTCCACTGGCCAAAACTGTGTACAACACTGGTTTCTACAGTAGATATAACTTTGTTTCCAAAAGCCTTATATTATTTAAACCCAACAAAACCTTCATTTCAAGGTATCATTTTGTTACTGATATTTTTAGATGAAGAAACTGGAGAGCACGAAAGATAATAACTTGCTAATATCATTCTAATATAAAGGGGATTAATTGAGGCTGATTATTCAATGTTGTTTGCAATGTCCACGCAGTTGCCTCACAATAAACAACTCCCAATTTCAAGGCAGATGAATTGCCCCTAGAGTTATCAAAGAGGGTTTGCCTAACATAAGGCTTTGATGCTGGAACTGATAACTGAAAGTATTAGAACAGAAAGAGATCATTCTAGCAAATTCCATTGGAAAATATGACCGTCAAAAAGACAAGGATTCTTCAAGTACTTCAGCTCTGTAGGTTGGAAATAGGATGTATTTCCCTGCCCCATTATCCAGTGGCCTTTAAAATTCACTATACAGATTCTTACCTTTTACAATATAGGCATTTTTTAATCCATTAATGTAATCTTACAGGGGCATGTACATTGTTCTCTATTTGATTTACTGATTCAAGGATTCTCGACCATATGGAACAACCAATTTTCTTCCTGGATGACAACAAATTTTGCCTAAATTGTTTATGATATGAGAAATGCTCTATCGAAGATTGGAAACTCTACTCTCCAGGAGAAAATGTAAATGCCAACACAATCATATATATATTTTATATTCAATGAGAAGTATGCCATTTGCTCTCCTTAGAAAGATGTAAAGAAAGCAGAATGAAGAACATTGTAAAGAAACCAGAACAGTGTAAATAAGTTGAAAAGAAACCAGAATACTTATGACACAGACTCATAAAGAATTCAATGAAGGGAGGCCACTTCCAGGACCCTCCAACTTGAGGAAGAATAGCTATAACACCTGAGATGTTAAACTCCTTCACTTTCTTTCTTTCTTTTTAAATTCTCATGCAAGGATAAATTTTCAATTGACTTTCCGTGAGCGTGGAAGAGATGGAGTCAAGGAGATAGGATGGGAGGGAGGGTGTGAAGGAGGGAGGAGGTGTGAGAGAAAGTGAGAGAGAGAAAGACAACTGTGAGAGAGAGATATTTATTGGTAGCCTCCTGCACATGCCCAGACATGGACCTGAATAGAACCTGCAACCCAGATGCATGCCCATCACCAGGAATCGAATCTGAGACCCTTTTGTGGGAAAAGGTAGCAGGGAGTAACACTCCAACCACTGAGTCATACTGGGCAGGGTTAACCCTCTTGCCTTTCATTAGGGAAGACTGTTCCCTTTTTTCCTCCTGCACCCAAATCAATTAAAAGTAAACATGTTAAGTAATACATATAGATAAAAAGCTCAAGAGATCAATCTCCTGGAGCAGTTAAGAATATATGCCATTTGAATGCTCAATCTATCCTTCAGAGATCCAGGAACAATTATTCCTGTAAGAACGAGAGCTGGAGCAGTTTTGACAGCAATACTATACAAAAAATCACAATAATGTGTGCTCCAAGTTACCCACCTCAAGAAGACACAGTGCACAGGGAGACTGTGGATGTCTTGTTTACCTGTGCAGCCTCAGGCAGCTCTCTATGTTGAGCAGTGTATTTTAACTACTGCTATAGGAAGACAAATGTCAGGAGAGATAAGCACACAAGGTCATATGTCCTGGCAGTGACTGGGATGTTGCCACACAGAGAGGTCATCAAAGCCATTCCTAGAGCAGGAAGTTTAGAGGACAATTTTATCTGATGGGCATAATGAATAGAGAGGGGAGAAAATGATAAGTATGTCTATAGATTCTAAAATAGGGAAGACATGAAGTCTTGCTAAGCAAGGGAGCTGTGTAGGATCATGAGATAAATCAGGAAAAGAATTTCAAAAACTACAATTTGCAAATATGTCTGGAGCCCTTGTAGCTATGAGAAGCACCTGGAGAACTTTGAAAATTACCTGTTCCAATGTTCCTCACCAATGGTTGCGATTCCATTTGCTATATGAGATCCTAGTAACTGGTGTGTTTTCTTCTTACATTTCTAAAATGATGGTAACTTGCAGCTACAGTAGTTAGTGACTGAGTTAGAGCCACAGAGCAATCTCTGAGACAGTATTACATCAATCTTCTTACTTCCCTTAACCAGAGCTTTCATAGTTAGTGGAAATAAATACAAACCTGTGGCTAGATCTATTCACACATTTAAATTTGTTTTCTGTTGGAAATTTATCTTGTTTCAAATTTCTATGATCCATTCTCCAAAAAAAAAAAAGGAAGAAAAGAAGTACTAGAATGTTAATAATACCTTATTCTTAATAATGGAGAGCCAGTCTGAGAAGTGGTAGAGGGTCAGCCCATGCATTAAAGAGGTTCAGATTTGATTCCCAAAAGAAAAAGATAGAACAAAAGGTAAAAGGTTTATGAAAGTTGCAGAAAATTTGTGTGTGTTAAGGATCATGGAAAGGAATCTTGGAAAAGAAATCCTTTAGATGGTGAAACTTAGTTTGGAATGGATTCATTTAAGTACACTGATTCAAAATTGGGATTGGGTTTCTCTCTCTGTTAAAAGGACAAAGGTCTCTTTTTTTATATTGTTGGTAAGCTCTTAATAGGAAATTATAAGGGAGCGTAAGATGTACTCTTCATCTTCACGTCTTGGATTGCTTAGATAAGACTTAGGTAAACCAAATCTAAATACCTAGAGAGCCAACTTTTCCTTCTAACAATTTAACCTTCTGCAATTTTTTGTAAAGTTTTTTTTAATTCTTTATATATTAAAGTGTTATATATGTTACTTTTTTCCCCCCGTTAACCTCTCCTAGGCCACTCCCGCCCCAGCACATGCCCTCACCTCCCTAGTGTTTGTGTCCATTGGTAAAGCTTCTTATGCATGCAAGTCCTTTGGTTGATTTCTTCTCCATCCCCTTCCCTGCCTTCCCTTTAAGGTTTGACAGTCAGTTTGATGCATCTCTGTCTCTGGATCTCTTTTTTTCCATCAGTTTATGTTGTTCATTATATTCCACAAATGAGTGAGATCACATGGTATTTATTTTTATCCAAGTAGCTTATTTCACTTACCATAATGATCTCCAGGTCCATCCATGCTGTTGCAAATCATAAGAGTTCCTTCTTTTTTACAGCAGCATAGTATTCCATTGTGTAGATGTACCACAGTTTTTTAATCCACTCATCTGCTAATGGGCACTTAGTCTGTTTCCAAATCTTAGCTATTGTAAATTATGCTTCTATGAACATAGGGGTGCATATATCCTTTCTGGTTGTTGTTTCTGTTTTCTTGGGATATATTCTTAGAAGTGGATTTACTGGGTCAAATGGAATTGCCATTTTGAATTTGTGGAGGAAACACCATACTGTTTTCCTCAGTGGCTGCACAGTCTGCATTCCCACCAGCAATGCACAAGGGTTCCTTTTGCTCCACATCCTCTCCAGCACTTGTTGTTTGTTGATTTGTTGATGATAGCCACTCTGACAGGGGTGAGATGGTATCTCTTTTAGTTGGCATCTCTCAAATGATTAGTGACTTTGAGCATGTTTTCATAACTCTTCTGTATGTCTTCTTTCTAAAAGTATCTATTTAGCTCCTTTGGCCATTTTTTGATTGGATTGTTTACTTTACTTTCATTAAGTTGTATGAGTTCCCTATAAATATTGGAGATTAAACCCTTATCAGAGATAACAATGGCATATATGTTTTCCCATGCAGAGGGATTTCTTGTTTTGTTGATGGTTTTTTTTGCAGTGCAGAAGCTTTTTATTTTGATGTAGTCCTATTTGTTCATTTTCTCCTGTTCCATTGCCCAAGGAGCTGTATTAGTAAAGATATTGATATAACATATGTCTGCTATTTTGCTGACTGTGGTTTCCTCTAAAATTTAATGGTTTTCCATCTTACATTCAAAAATTGATTTTGAATTTATTTTTCTGTAAGGTGTAATTTGGTGATCTAGTTTCTTTTTTTTTTTTTTGCATGCATCTGTCACTTTTCCCAACACTATTTATTGAAGGATAAATAGTATGTTCCATTGTATGTTCTTGCCTTCTTTATCAAATATTAATTGAGCATACATGCTTGGGTTGATTTCTGGGTTCTCTGTTATGTTCTGTTGTTCTGTGTCTGATCTTGTGTCAGTGCTAGCAGTTTTGAGAATAGTGGCTTTGTAACAGAGCTTAATATCTGTTATTGAGATCCCTCCTAGTTAGTTCTTCTTTCTCAGGATTGCTGCAGCTATACAGGGTCTTTTTTCATTCCATATGAGTTTTTGGAGCATTTGTTGTTGGTCTGTGAAATATGCCCTTGGTATTTTAACGTGGATTGCATTGAATCTATAGTTTTCTTTCGAGTAGTATGGACACATTAATGATTCTACCAATCCATGGTATATTTTTTCATTTGTTTATGTCTTCCTCTGGCTCTTTTTTCAATGTCCTTTAGTTTTCTGAATACAGGTCTTTTACCTCCTTAATTAAAATTATCTTAGATATCTTAATTATTTTGTTGCAATATAAATAGGATTTTTTTTAATTCTCTTTCTGTAAGTTCATTATCTCTACTGAGTTGCCTGATTATTATGATCTCTGAATGCATAACAATGTGGCCACTCATTGTACTTATCTTGAATACCTCATTTATTTGATATTTAAGATTCTATTAATTGTGCACCTAATCAGTATTCCCCTTTGCACTGGCTGGTAGAAAGCTCAGGGAAAATAGGTTGTTGATCTCCAGCAAAGATCTAGGATACTTTTGGCCCATTGAGTATGCCTATTGAGTATGACATTGGCCGTACCCATTTGAGATACAAATACACTGAGTGGCCAGATTTTTATGTGTTCAGGGATCAAAATAATCTGGCCACTCAGTGTATATACTAGTAATAGAGTATTATGCAAATTATCCAGGATAGCATCACAGTAACAGTAACAATTGAACAGCAGGCCCCTTCAGACAACCAAGCCAACAGTTTGGGGCAGTTTGTGTGACCCGGCTGGCATGGGGGCAGTTGGGAGTGACCAGAGCAGCAGGGCAGGGGGAGTTAGGGGCAAACAGGCTAGCAGAGGTGGCAGTTTGGGGTGACCAGGCCAGCAGAGGGAGAAACTTGGGGGTGACCAAATCATCAGAGATGGGCAATTGGGACAACTAGGCCAGCATTACCTTTCTTTATCCCTCTCTCTCTCTGCCCAGGCCTACCCCACAACTAAGCATACTCTTAATATACAATTGAATGATCATGTTCATTGTTATTTTACCCAAAGAGGTGAAAATTTTGGTACCCACCAAAAAATCTTATATATGTGTGTGTGTGTGTGTATGTGTGTGTGTGTGTGTGTGTGTGTGTGTGTTTGAAAAATATAATTACCAAAAAAGAGGAACTGCCAAATTGCCTCCCAAAGTGGCTGAAGCATTTCCAGCTCTCATCAGCAGTGTATGAGTTCTTGTTGCTCTGCACCCTCCTCAGAATTTGGTGGTATGAGTGTTGCAGGATTTACCCCAGTGCACCAGTGTTATCTCATTTTTTATATTTAAGTGTTTCTGACGACATATAATCTGGAGCATCTTTGCAGATGCTCATTTGTCATCTATGCATATTTGATGAGTTGTCTGTTAAGGTCTTTGGCCCATTTTTTTTTAATCAGGTTACTTGTTTTCTTATTTTTGAGTGTTAAGAGTTCTTTGTACACATTGGATAAAAGTCTTTAATCAGATGTGATTTTCTTGAAACATATCTCCCAGACCGTGCTGTCATTTCTCATTCTCTTGATACTGTCTTTCTCAGAAAAGTTTTAAATGTTAATGAACTCCAGTTTACCAATTATTTCTTTCATGAACCAAGCCTTTACTTTTGTATCTAAAAAGCCATTGCCATGTAAGGTCAGCCACGTTTTCCCCTATATTTTCCTCTAGAGGTTTTATAGTTTTGTATTTTACATTTTGGTCTACAATCTCCTTTGATTTTGTTTTTGTGAAGGGTGTAAGGTCTGTGTCCAGGATTTTTGCATGTAGATGTCCAGTTATTCCAACAACATTTATAGAGGAAACTATACTTGTTCCATTGTATTGCATTTCCTCTTTCCTCAAAGATCAGTTTGCTGTATTTATATGAATCTATGTCTACATTCTTCAATCTGTTCCCTATAGCTTTTGTCTATTCTCAACCAATATACATTGTCTTGACAAACCAATTCATTTTTACAAGAGTTATAAGAAAACGAAATTCTTCTCCACAAGGATGCTATGATAACTGGATAGCCACATGCAAGGTATATAACTTTGTAGCCATAACTCTCACCACATGCAAAAATTAACTCAAAATCTATCAAAGCTCTAAATGCCAGTACTAATGTTATGAAACTCTTAGCAGGAAACCTTGGTACAGATATTTTTCAGGTTGGATTACACAGCAATTTCTTTTACTGAACAACAAAGGTACATGCAACAAAAGAAACATATAGATAAATTGGAATTCATTAAATTTGTAAAAATTACAGCAAAGGGCACATCAATAAAGTAAAAAAGACAATCTGAATATCAGGGAAAACTTTACAACATATATATATACATGTATATATAAGCCTAAATCCCAAATGACCAAACAGCTGAACAAGCAGTTGACTGGTCCTTATGATGTCCACTGACCACCACCACTGGCAGATGCTTAATGCAGGAGCTGCCCCCTGGTGGTCAGTGTGCACCCACAGCGAGAGTGCCACTCAGCAGACTAACAGGCTGCAGACACCTAGCTCCTGGCTGGAAAACTCAGCTGTGGTGGCACAAGCCTCTCCTGCCTTCTCAGAAGCATTACCAAGAGTGACAGAGGCAGATGCAGCAGAGCTGGGACAAGCAGGAGAAGCATGGTGCCTGACCAGAGCTCAGACTCCTTGCTGGCCACCTGCCACTTTGTGCACTACCACATTCCTCAGGGGATATTGGACTGCCCACACCCTCTGAGGGGTCCTGGTTTGCAAGAGGGCACAGGCCAGGTCAAAGGACCCAACCGGTGCATGAATCCATGCACTGGGTTTCTCATATCTAATAAGGGCCTTGGATCTAGGTGATATCAAATTCTTAACAACCTTTGTCTTGGCTGATTTGTGACAAAGAAAATAATGCAATTTCCCCCAAGCCTCAAAATAATACAATATTTTTAATAGACTTTACAGTTCATCAATTATAGAAAAGGCCTATGTTTTAGAATACAAATCCATATTGCCTAATATTCATGATTGAAAGATTGACCCTAATACATGTTAGAATTCAAGTCCTAGGTCCCTTTTCTAGAGGCTTTGACTCTTTCTCATAAAGAGGATCCTAGTATCTGTAATTTTAATGAAAACCCAGGTAATGTTTTTTGTAGTTTTTTTTACCTTTGATAGTAGTTACTTGTAGATACCAAAAGTAATCATGTGCTTTAATGTATTAATCAACAACAGGTTGTATTTTAAATAAAGATAATATGATTTAACATTGTATTGATTGAACTATTTATAATTTTAAATTGTATTATGTCTTATATTATCAAACACACAATTGAGGTAATTTTTAGTCTGCTATTTAATAATTGAACAGAGAATGAAAATCAATCCAAAGTTCTTAGAGTTGAAAGACAATTTTCAATAATCTATATTCCATCTTGTATAACATAGAAGGCTTTGTCCGGTCACCTGGTAATTTAACACCCTGATAGAAAACACTCAGATTGGCTATAGAATCCACTAGAAAATTGGATTGCCATAAAAGCCAAAAAGGCTATACATGGCTCATAATGCTTAAGGAAGTATACATGGCCTGTAATGCGCAATTCCCAATGGTTCTTTACTTTTTCTGTAAAGAAAAAGAGAAAGAAAGAGACTTAGTTATAAATAGGATTGAAAATTGCCTGGATATTGCACTAGGTGCTTCTAAATGTGCAGCATGATGGGGAGTTGTGCTCCACCTCCACAACCACGTACTCCCCAGACCTTAACACACCCTTCCCTCAACTGGGGCTACTGGCTTTTCCTACATGGTCAGTCCAAGGAGAGAGGAGAGGATTGGAGATCGTTTTGATGGTTCTCTAGAAATAGAAGCAACTTTTGGGATTAAATAAGAGGAAATAACTGTGAGAGACAGTGAAGAGGGAAGTAGGACCTGCTGAAACTTATACTGCAAACTCCTTTGGAATGAGGTGTATAGGAAAGGAGGCTGGGTGGAAGTGGCCTTGGATTTCCTGCTCTCTAAGGAAGGTGTGCAGTCTGTCATGGAGTTTAGAAGACCAGGTTGCCCTTCAGGGGAGTCCCCTCCTAGCATCAATAGACCCATTGTGATGGATTTCAAATTTCTGTAATCAAGTAGGGTTTCTGGCTCAGTTATAGTTCCTGTAGCTGGGTACTACTTCACAAAGATGATCAGTTATCATATGGAATTCAGAAATCAATATATTGGCCATTGACCCACTTTAAGTCCTAGTGGTTAAATTAATTTATTTGTACATTTTTAGAATATCCAGCAGATATATTGAGAAGTCAGATACAAATCTGCTTTTGCAAATGAGAACTCCTGGGACAGGGACCAGTGTGATTTTGTGGCATTTACTGACATAGGACAATATGTGCATAGGCAAAAACATGGGTTTTCCTATCATTTTGTTTGGTTTCCTCATTATTTTGGAAGAGCCAATATTTAGCCTTATATTCTTACAATGCTACTTGGCAGAATTCACATAAATTGTGGTAAGTTTGGTTATTCGTTCCGCAGACTGGACATCCTTCTGTGCTGCATATATATATTGGATTATCAAAAAAGTCACACTCTGGCTGTCAAACATAAAGAACAACATAAAATTTGTCAGATAATGAACTTTTTGAAAATAATGTCTTTATTCTTTGTACAAGATACCATGCATCCAAAGGGAATGAAAGTATTCTATATTGCGGCTTGGAAACACACAATCTACTGAGTCATAAAATATTATTGATATATTTTTACAAGCCCAATATCATTTTTAAAAGCAGACAAAAGGTTGATTGTATTTTTATAATGTCACCACTCTCATCTCACTTTTTCTCAAACCTGCATCCGATTTCCCCCATTATTTCATACCACAAAAATAGTAAAGAAGGAATTTTAATTATCTCCCTACCTTTTTTAATGAATTAACTTTTTTAATTAACCTATGCTTTTTAGTAGCAATATTCTATACAAATTGCCTACTCAGATACACTCAGATTATCACCAAATATGGACATATTCATATATATTAGTACTGTGTGTGTGTGTGTGTGTGTGTGTGTGTGTGTGTAAAATGTGGTTGGTAATGGCACTATTGGTAATTTACATGAATAATATAGAGAGTAGTCTGACATGACTGCCTTTACAAATGAATTTGTATTCTTTATTTAGGTGTTTCTCCCCTCTATATAGTATTTTCTTCTATGAATATATGTATGTAACTATTTTAGCCACTTTTCAGTGGATAATTTTTGCAATCCTCTTGTTTTCCTAGAGAAATAATTCTATTTACATATACTGTAACCTTTGCAGATAACAAGGACACCCAATAATATAATCTTGAAAATAATGGGATATTTTACCTTGTACAAAATACCAATTATTTTTATATTACTAGCTAGATTTTATTTATTGACTTTAGCATGATAATAGCACAGTTTAAACAAAAATCTTTGGAGGATCATTCTGTTGCATATTATTTGGTGAATATTTTTTTTAAATAAAAGAACAATTGAGAGGGACTAGAGAGACAGAAGCACCAATGATAAGAGAGACATCAAAAAGTTGTCTCCTTCAGACCTCCTACTGGGGATTAAGCCTACATCTGAAGATGTGCCCTGACCAGGAAGTGAACCAGGGATCTCTTGGTTTATGGGTCAACGTTTAACATCAAAACAACACTGGCAGGGGTGTCTGTGAAATTTGCTGTTAAAATTTACAATATACAATAGTTAAAAGTTGCCCGGCCAGTGTAGCTCAGTCATTGAGCATTGACCTATGAACCAAGAGATCACAGATCCAATCCTAGTCAGGGTACATGCCCTTGTTGTAGGCTACATCCCTAGTGTGGGGCATGCAAGAGACAGCCTATCAGTGATTCTCTCTCATCACTGGTATTTCTATATCTCTCTTCTTATGTCTTGCTCTCTGAAATTAATAAAAAATATATCTTAAAAATAATGAAAGCTTTTTTAATTTCCAAATTAATCACTATTAACTTACCATTCTGCGAGCACCAGTTAGTAATGCAATTAAAGCTTCTGCAACAAGCACAGAAAAGAAAATGTAAAAAAGAAGAAGGAAAATAGATCAGTCTCTGGTGGGAAGAGACTTTTACTTTTTAGTAGCAAAATTCTATACAAATTGCCTAGTCAGGACCACCAAGTTCTGAGGTGAGCCTTTTGTGATAATATCAAAATAGTAAGTTCATAAAATAAATCCAAATCTGGAAATTAATTCCAAATTATTCTCATCTGTGAAAAATAATGTAAGTGTTGCTCAGTAATCATCAAACTCTCCTGTGAAAATACCATAGTTCTTTTTATTCATTTTTAATAAATGAGACATCCTAGTCAGAGAAGACAATGCCACTCAATATGCCTTGCAGAAAGTCACCTAACATGAAGAAATTATTACTTCATGAATCAGTACTCAGTTCTAAGATCAAGGGCCAATTCAACACCTACAGCTACTTTGCTCAAATTGCACTAAAGGAAGATGAAGTTTGAATGAGTTCTCCCCTTAAATACAAAGTTTTATATATTGATATTATGATATTACAGGAATGAGAACTGGCAAGCAAATGAGATTGCTTAGGATTATCTGATCTAGGAAACATTATTTCCACCCCTCCCCCACCCCTATCTGCATTTACCAAACATGGAATGTGACATTTAAAATAGTAATTAGGTAAATAATTTTGGTTATAAATGACCAAAAAGCTAAGTTCTACTGCTCATTCTAACCCACCTCTCTGCCTCCATATCTCTAAGGTGGAAATGAGGAGAAATAATCCATAGTTATAATTTGAAAAGGGGTTTGTAACATGCCTGCTTTCATTTTGCCAGTTTAAGTGTTACAAACCCAGTGAAAGGAGCTGCTCCATGTGTAGATAATAGATGTTGTCTCCTGCACTTTCTAAGATGTGTAAGTTGCTTCATCCAGAACTGAAAGTCTACTCACCAGAAGAAAGAGGAAATGCCAAGGCAGTGATGAAAATAACTTTGATCCATGATGAGAAGAAAGACATTTTTCAAGTCTGAAGAAAAAATCCAAAAGGAATGTTTACAGCACCGGACACTGAGACAAATTTCCTCTTTCTAAAGGAACGTTTCTTACACACAGAGGACCTGCTACTCCCCTTGATTCCAAATTATAATGGACTTTTCCCCCTTTTTTTTTGCCAAAACTCACTGCATCAAGAGATCACACCTGGAACAGAAGGCCTCATAGAGATTTGAGAGAAACACCAGGACACATTCTCAGCACACATAGGAAGAAACTGTTCATTCCCAAGCTTGGCTCAGCCCACAGAAGTCTGACAACACTCAAGGAAATATGCACGCTAGAATCTCCCTTTTTCCTCAGAATATAGAAACATTTCAGAAAGGACTGACCTGGAGCAGGCCTCATAGCATTGCTGCAACCGTGGCCAGCCCATACATTGTCCACCCAACCTCCCTGAAACAGGAGGCAGTGCAGCCTGAGGCTTACACTCTAGAGACTGTGCCTATTTTGTTCCCCTTTCCTTGTCACCCACCTTCACCCAGCTGCGGAGTCTCCTGTGCTGTCTTGCTATTGAGGAGCTTGAGGGGATTAGAATAAATGGCTCATAATAGCATAAGACAGAGGTATTCTGTGTTCTTTATTTATTTAGGCTTTAAAGCAACTTGTGAGAGATGCTACTCAACTAGGGGCCTGGTGCATGAAATTCATGCACTGGGGAGGGGTCCCTCAGCCCAGCCTTCCCTCTCTCACATACTGGGAGCCCTCAGTGGATGTCCCACTGATGGCTCAGTCCCGCTTCCTATTGGGAGCAGACCTAAGATGCAGTCTGGCCTCCTGTGGGAGAGGTGACCAAGCTGATCAGGGGAAGGTGACAGACCCATCACCCCGCTGCTGCAGCCACTGCCAGTCACTGTAGCTGCCAAGGTATTTTCACCAATAGGGACTCCAGTTCCTTCAACATGA
>PVJN01030184.1:0-25825 GCA_004026805.1 Lasiurus borealis | reverse complement strand
TTGGTTTTTTTATAATCCTGTTTACCTAGAAAGGAATAATTTCAGACGATGAGTTATGCTTATGTATACTTCAAGTTTAACAGCCATCTGCAATGTCAGAGAATGTTTAAAGAGAGGGAAATCGGGACACATTTGCAAAGTGGTTCCCAGTTATGGAAATCATAAACTTGTCTCCCTAAGATCAACTTTGCCTCCTCCTCTACTTTTTCAGGAAGAAGATTTGACAGGCATCTTGGATTTGCTGAGCAGTGATTACAGAAAAAGATAAAACCTTCTTTTAGAAAATAAGATGTTTGAAGCAAGAGAGTAAACCTTGTGGAAACATTTGGAAGCAAATGTGTAAATAAATGAGTATACAGAAGGTCCCAATAATAGGGAAAGCTAGTTTTGTCTTCATAATTGAAGAATAACATTCATTATAAATTTATTTTATTATCTTATTATTCATGTTTGAAGTACTTAAGTAATTAACGTGAGAAATATGGTCAAGGTTTTCCAAGTAAGAAACTCAAAAAGATAACTTTTAGTCACTGAATCTTTTAGAGAACATATATACTTAACTTTTGGTTCTTTCAATAGAAAGCAGAATAAATAGGGCAGATAAAAGGTATCGGTTAGTTACATTCAGATATTAGTTTCCATTTTCTCTACCACATTTCACAACCAAAAATGAAAACTTGGTGCCACCAAATATCTTTTCTGTGTACCATCTCATGACCCCACTGAGTAACAAAAGCTATTAGTCTGTAAAGAAAATAGATTTAACAACAATAACAACAAAATCACTGACTAGAATAATATATATATTTATTAACCACACTCTTGACTAAGAACTGGGTCAAATGAGTGTCAAACATCATAGTATGTTATCCTGAGTGAGACTTAACATTTGACCATGTCATCTCTTCAGCTATTTTATATTCTGTTCTTCGGCCTTGTTGTTTCTTACTCTCGTCCCTTTTAGGAATCAGTTCTTTCAAAAATCACCTTTTTTTTCTTTAATGTCCACTTCTTCCACACGCTAAAATAAATTTGAAATAACTTTAACTAGTGTCTTCCCAATGAATTCAATAAAAAGGAAAAAAATAAACATGCAACTAAATAACATTTTTAAAAACGAGAAATGGCAGAGAGGAGTCCAATGGATGGGAGGCGTTGAAGAAATGCTATCATTGTGTCCATCAGACACATCAACGTGTTTGTCTGGCTGGAGGTCTATTTTTTTTTTAAAAAAAGTAATATTCATGGACTAATATTCAGTCGGATTTCACATCTCCGTGGTCAAACTACTCCTGCCTTCAGTCCTGCTGAGATAGGACCCTTTCCAGAACAATGAAAACGGTGACACATCTGCTGCCTCTGACACTCACGGCGACAAAGCCAGTTTCTAATGAGAATCTACCAACAAGTTGACAGATTTGAGGTTAAGCAGGCATCCGTGTTCTATCTCATATGTGTCCTAGAATAATCTCTAGGTGCCAGGGAGGAAAAATAAGCAAATGAAAAAAGATGATCTTATATTAACCGGCACGCCTTTCATACACATACAGAATATTCTGGATGGTGTGTCTGCCATAAAACAAATTCAAAGATACCTCAAAGAGTAAACGTTAAAGTGAGAACTTATCTCTCGACTTCTTAACCATTGGATAAGTGTGTTCTATTTCGATTCAAAGCCCATCATCTCGGAGAACAGTGTTGCGGATTTATATTACATGTAATATGAACATTAGAAACCGTATTAGAAGTAGATGATTTTTAAAGTTATTGTACATCTGGCACTGCTCCGCGCAGTGGATCTGTCATTAATTCCGTATTCTCCTTGCTGACTATGATATCCAAAAGTATATACTGCAACACATGGTTTCAGTCTGCTCGGTGAAAACACTCGCAGCAGCCATCTATTAAGTTATTTATAACTCAAACCAGATCTTTCCACTCTGTCCAAGGAGGTTTTCAACATGTTATTTCTGTTATGGCTTCAAGAAGGAAACCACCTGGCCCGTGTGGCTCAGCTGGTTGGAGCGCCATCCCCTGCACACGAAGGTCATGGGTTCAATGCCTGGTGTGGGCACATGTGGGAGGCAACTGATCAATGTTTCAGTGTTCTCTCTCACACCGATGTCTCTCTCTCTCTCCCCCCCCTCCTTCTGCCTCTCCCTCTTGCTTCCTCTCTTTCTAAAATCAATAAAAATATATCCCCATGAGGATTAAAAAAATAAAGGATGCCTTATGTTCACGACTGTAAAAAAATATGTAACATGTAGAAGACCCACCTTCTTCTAAGTACTTACATTTAGAAACTATACACTTACACCATCTAGATTTCAGATAGAGATGTTTGACTACATGGTGTCTGATTTGGGTTATATTATATATTAATAATGCAATAACCAAACTGGCCATCGAGCAACTGTTCTTCCATTTTATCTGAGGGAAAACCTAGAAAATCCAAGCCTACGCAGCCAACTCTGCAAATGACATCCTCCAGGATTTTTCTTGCTGCTGTGAATCTTCTCCAGTTGGTGTTAGTGTCTGTTTATATATTTAATTGCTTTCACGGACTAATTCCGTAAAGTTTGTATTCTTTGTCCTATATAGGCACTGAGCTTAATTTTCATCTGACGGACCGAGAGTTTTCAAAAACGCCTTCAACGGTGAGTCTTCACTGAGGGGCTGTGGGGGGGGGGGGGGGGGGGGGGGGGGGGGGGGGGGGGGGGGGCGAGGGGGGGAGGGGTATACATTTCCTGCCAGGAGTGTGAGATCTGCCTTAGCCTGCACTTCCCGCTAGCTTCCTCAAGGTCACCGAGAGAGGGGCTTCTGGCCCTTTCTGTCTGTCTTGGACGTGGGGTAGCCGTGCACAGCCTCTGACCTGCTAGGATCCCCAGGAACGTACGTCAAAGAGTGTTAAAGACGCCACGGACCTCTGATTGCCCGGTTTGGTTTTGGTTTACGTCTTTTAAGTCAGCCACATCCTAGCCCCAATAAATGCCCCAGGCTCATGGTTTTGGTCAAATGACGTGGGAACAGGCTTTTCCCAGACTCTGAGCTCTAAAGCAGCTCAAACAAAGCCCCGCTCTGAGAGTGGGCTTCGCAGTGGCGGCCAGACAGACAGTCAGCGACAAGTCTCGGAGGATTTCTGCTTCTCCGGGGCCTGCGGGATGTGGGTTTTCACAACCTCTACACAGTGGCACCTCGAGATACGAGGGCCCTAACATACGAGGTTTTTGAGATACGAGCCGTCGAGCGAGCAATTTTTGCTCGGAAATACGAGCACCATTTGAGATACGAGTAATAACTTGGATCCGCCGGCTGCACACGACCCACCAGTTTACAGAGACTCGAGCGTCTCATAGTTTCCCACGCCTCAAGCTTACGGAACGAATTAAACTCGTATCTCGAGGTATCACTGTAGTTTGAAAAGATATACTTGAAAACTCATCGTGCATAATCAACAAAATTTTCAGCTTCAAGTCCTAAACAGGGAGTGAGAGTACCAACTAAAAGCAAAATCATAACTAAAAGGAAAACACTGATGAATAAGAATTTTCAAATTATGCCTGGATTTTTTTATAGTGAAGATGATACTACCCATGTCCATATTTTTTTACTTATATATACTTTGCAGACAATCTACGTAGTATCTGCTTTTCACACAATATTTTAACATGCCATTGTCAGTAATAGTTTCTAATAAGAGGGTATTATCTGTGTTAAAAGTCCTATCTTGCCGAAACCGGTTTGGCTCGGTGGATAGAGCGTCGGCCTGGGGACTGAAAGGTCCCAAGTTCGATTCCAGTCAAGGGCATGTACATTGGTTGTGGGCACATCCCCAGTAGGAGGCGTGCAGGAGGCGGCTGATTGATGTCTCTCTCTCATCGATGTTTCTGGCTTTCTATTCCTTTCCCTTCCTCTCTATGAAAAAATCAATTAAAAAAAAAATCCTATCTTATTCAGTATAATTAATATATTTTACTTCAGCAGAGGCACTGTTTCTATAAAGAACCACAAGTAGCTATGGAAACACATAGTTAATAAAGATCACAAATAAGTTAGTACCTTCATATTATCCTTTACTATTCACATGTTACATTTAGAAATGGATAGAATGATTTATGTGCTCTGATACAAAGTGAAAACCTATGTGTATGTCCTGATTTGATATTTAACGCAATACTCACTTACACCTATGCCACTGCTTAATGGAAAAACAGGTTACTGAATTGCTTTTGGTGTTTGCTTTACCCAATTCCTTAGCTCTGCCCATATACAAGGCTGCATCTTCGCCCTCGGTGGGTATTGCTACCTCAGTTCATTATCACGCGAGTATCTGGTTATTGCTCTATAAACGTCCACCTTTCTGAAGACCAGTTTTTTTTTTCTTTCTCGGCAGCGGGCTCTGTGCTACCCACACGCATTATCATCCCGTGGCAGCGGTGCGCTTTAAAAATTAATGCGCGGTTCTTTTCTGAATCCCACGTAAGCTGCTTAGGGGTACATTATGCTATCAAGCGAGCACACGCAGACAAGCTCCCAAAATGCTCTTCTTTCAATGAAAACGCAGCTGGTTCTGCTTCAAAGACACATCTCTTCACCTGCACATGGACTTATTCCTCCATTCATTGTCTCTTATTTGCGTCTGCAAATCTTTAATTGCCTCTAATTAGAAAAAAAAGTCAACTCCGTGCCTTCATCTTGCAAATACATTCAATCATAATTCTGTCTGGGATGAATACCAAGTTCTATTCGCTGCCTGGTCGCTGGAACAAAGATATATAATTTATTGTCCATTTATATAGACCGCAATCAATTAAGATACAATAGAAAGGCAGAGATGAGTCAAAATATTTGAAAAAAAAATGCAGTCTAAATTTAATGGCTCAAAGAAATTACTGGAAGATGAGTTATTTACAGCATGCCATAAATATCGGGGGGGGGGAACAAAATTTGGTAATCAACAGTAAAAACTTTTATATTTCCTTCAACTTTTTTTAGAATAGTTCCTCATCAACTGATTCAAATCCTTACCCACTTCCTGTAAAAGCAAAACACTATCTGGCATCTTATTTTTCTCATGTTACCAAAATTACTTATGAAAGGGCAGTACAATTTGGCATGTAAAGTAATTTCTCAACTGCCATATGAAAACAATTTTAGTTCCTACATTAAAAACTACAAATAGCCCGGCTGGTGTGGCTCAGTGGTTGAGTATCAACCTATGAACCAGAAGGTTACAGTTCAATTCCCAGTCAGGGCACATGGCTAGGTTGTGGGCTGGATCCCCAGTAGGGGGCGTGCAGGAGGCAGCCTACCAATGATTCTCTCTCAAGATGTTTCTATCTCTACCTTTCCCTTCCTCTCTGAAATAAAATAAAATTATATTAAAGTAAATAAATAAGTACTACAAACAACTGTAGAAAACTTATTTAAAAAGCAAAGGTCAATCGTCTTTCTTATGGAGTCCTTTAGCAAACTCCGTAGCTATGTCAATAAACAAAAAGTCTGCTTTTTGATAGCTGTCAGATGAATAAAATCACAAATGGCAAGGTCACAGGCAAAAAATAATGAAAATGTTAGTCAAGTTGATAAAAATCATAAAACCAGAAACACAATAGAAAATTCATAGTATACTTTTATTGTCAGTAAGATATACAAAATGATGCCCATAGTCACTTAAAAAAAAGGGGGATGTGGGAGGGTGTTATCTATAGAAGTAAAACTTGCAAAAAGTATTTTTCTCAAAATTATTTAGAAACACCTGGGCAGATGAGAGGAAGCTGGTAAATTAACGCTTATAAGTAAAAATCTCACACAAACTTTTTAATAATAGGTTATTGAGGCAACTCAAATTAATAATTTTTCAATGCTTGGTCAGAACAGCTTAATATTAGTCATACATTGCAAAGGATGCACCATCACTTAATACCACATTAGTACTAAGTAACAAGTACTATGCTTTAGTTTGCTATAAAGGTAAAGCTGCTCATGAGATATAAATTACTTTCCAAAATAATCATATTAAAAATGCTAAACAAGCAACAACTTCTTATGTACACAGGGAAATGTAACCAAGTAGATGATATAAAATATGTCAACGTTTACTTTGCACTCAGCCAAAAACGTTCACGTTGCAACCTCTTGTTTATCCTTCAGTAATTTAGAATGTTTTTTTATTAACTTTTTTTAATTAAAAAAAAAAGGGAATAGGAAGAAATGTGAAAGAGAGTGGGGGTTAGGTAAGAAGAAGTTACCTTTTTTGCTTCTGACTACTGCTTTATCACAATTTGTCCAGAGTTGTGGTTGTAGAATATTGATTCTTTAAAATTGGGGGGTCTTGGTTTGTAACTCGTATATTCCTTATTTTCCAGCATATAAGACGACCCCCAACTTTTCCAGTTTAAATAGAGAGCTTGGGATATACTCGCTCTATAAGACGACCCCCGACTTTTGAGAAGATTTTCCTGGGTTAAAAAGTCATCTTATACGCTGGAAAATACGGTAAGTAATTTTTTATAAATACTCCACGCATCCTTGAAAAGAATGGGTAGAAAATCCTACGTATAGTCTAAAACAGGTAAGTTTCTTATCTTCCTATGCTGATGACCGGCAGTTCCCCATTTTACTAAGGTAAACGTTTAATGGAGAATTTGGAGGTTATCAAATTATTATCATTCATAAACAAGAGAATTACAAGTTGTTACATGGATAAAAAAGAATTAATAGATGATAATATTAAAAATACTGCCTATATAAAAGCATCTTGCCTTAAAAATAAACATAGTTTTTGTTCTTATTAAATTAATAAAAACTATAAAAGTTTTTTAAAAAATATAGTTACACAAAATGTATTTCTCCATTGGTAGGCAGGACTGTAAATTTTTGCTCCTTAAAAACTCTATACAGTCTCTTATTAACTATACTCTGTATGTTATATGTATTAGGGGAAAGTTATTTTCTTAATACAACATACAATTGTTTTTTTCTTTATCTTAATTTGCAGAAATGTATCAAAGGGAAATTTACTGCTTACCAATTTGCTTTCTGTACTGATCAACGGGAAGTTTTACAGTGGAGGCATCTTTTCTTCCCATCTTTGATCTCCAAAATGCCTTCTGCAAAAAAAAAAAAAAAATTATGATGAAATCCTAAAAAAATCAAAAGCACAGTCCACAAACTTCAGGCATAATTTATTCCATAACATTCATTTTTAAAGCAATGGGTAAAAGTGCCTTTGGCTTATTCCCATTAGATATTAGTAAAGAACACAAAATTATTTCCAATACATTATCAAGGGTGCAATTGCTGATCATTAAGTTTCCCAATCATTTGTTGCTGGTAACATTCGTTTCATCCAGAACTACCAATGCTCAATTAAACCACACGGAGAGGGCACGGGCTGTCAATGTGAAAATAAGGTAGTGCTGTTTTTATTGACATGGTTTAAAGCTGCAGGCATGCTCTGCACAGTGTGATTCTTTCCAATTACCTACTATGCTACTCAAATTAATAACTTTTCAATGCTTGGTCAGAACAGCTTAATATTAGTCATACATTGCAAAGGATGCACCATCACTTAATAACACATTAAGTACTAAGTAACAAGTACTATGCTTCAAATTCTGTTTTATAAAACATGACACAGGTGACAAAAGTCCCTGAATATGAACTCTAGTTCCGCCTCTCTTCAGTAAACAGTGTAAACTACTACCGTTTATTAATATTCTTATCCTCACTACATGATAAGCCCTGTTTGATTCAATCTACCACCTATCTTTCAAGTCCTATTATTTTTATTGAGTTTAAATATCGTGGTGGAGACAAGCTACTCACCAAAATCCATATTCTCCTTTGCTTCCTGGCACAGAGTTAACCGTATTTCCTAACCTCAGCCAAACATGGAACTGAGTATGTAACATGTTAACAGAGTATGAATGGAAGTGATGTGTCACTTGCAGACGGAAGCCTTGAAGATCTGCCTTGTTGAGTCCCGGGTTTTCCTTTCCCATCTAATTAGCGGGAGTGGGAATGACCCCCAGAACACACCCTGAGGGTGCATTCACAGGGACACAGAACCGGGTCGGCCTGGGCCGGCGAGGGATTCTAACCTGCTAACCATCACAGCGCTCCCCTGAAAAGGAAAGGAACTTCTCTGATGGCAGAAGGCGGAGCACGTTACGCACATCGGTGGGATCTTGTTACAGACCTGAGAGTTCCCGAGGGGCCTGGAGGTGGTTCTTTGGCTTCTAGTAAGGATGCGACTAGATAGAGACCAGCTCTGACAATAACTGGCCTGTACTTAAGCCAGGGAATACAGAGCTGAATAATGTGGAGACTAGCAAGGCTGCAAAAGCCAACTTCTAAACGCCAAATAGTAGGAAATTAAGAGTGAAAAAGGTGTTGAAGAACAAAGGCCGATTAAGACTTCTTAGTTAGAAAGGAAGGAAGGAAGGAAGGAAGGAAGGAAGGGAGGGAGGGAGGGAGGGAGGGAGGAAGGAAGGAAGGAAGGAAGGAAGGAAGGAAGGAAGGAAGGAAGGAAGGAAATTGTCAGCAACATGGCAATAAATATCAACACGAAGCAGATTGTTATTGTAGACCACGCAGGGAGAACAAAGGGTAAAATATTTAACGGAGGCAGTGTTTGACTATATTCTGAGCAAGTGAGAGAACGTGAAATCATTTTCAAGGTCCACCATTTCTTAATTCTTTTCAGTTGGGTCAAGTTTCTAAGCTTTTTAAATCTCCGTTTTCCAGCTAATGAAAAGAAAAAAGGATTCCACCGAGTCTCCTATCTACCTCCTCCAGGACTTCTGTGAGGATCAAATGAGATGAGGCATGGGAAAACGCTTCACAGACATTTGGTTCAAATGTGTGCACTTGCCTCTGAAGAAACTGCAAGGAGGCTAGTGTTGCGAGGGAGAGGAAGCCGGGTGTCCCGGATGGAGAGAAGGACACTCAGCATATTAGCCTTTTATATATAGAGATGGGTGAGACTGGACAAGAGTAGGTACATTTCACAGTCTGTAAACTCCAAGGAACCGCATTCCAGTTTGAGCGGGGAGACTGCACTGGCTTCAGATCCTTGACTTTCTACAGATGCAACAAATGGGAACGTGAGGATTTCTCTTCTGGGAAGGCAGGAAAGAGGATGTGCAGGGCTATTTCATGACAAGAAAGACGGACTAGAGGGAAAACTGTTGGCTTCTCAATGAAGTACACGTTCTCTCTTTCGTTTACGGAGCACACTGGACCACATTTCCCAGCCTCTTTGGATGCTAGTTGTGGGCATGTGACTGAGTTTCAGTCAATGAAATATGAGTAAGTTAATGTCTACAACTTCTAGAACTAACCTATAAGAACTTCCCAACTGAGACCGGTTTGGCTCAGTGGATAGAGCGTCGGCTTGTGGACTGAAAGGTCCCAGGTTCGATTCCAGTTGGGGGCATGTACCTTGGTTGCGGACACATCTCCACTGTGGGGCGTGCAGGAGGCAGCTGATCGGTGTCTCTCTCTCATCGATGTTTCTGACTTTCTATCTCTTTCCCTTCCTCTCTGTAAAAAATCAATAAAAAATATATATTAAAAAAAGAACTTCCCATGTGTTACTCCTTCATCTGGCTAAAATGGAGGCGGCCTCCAGAGAGACACTGAAAAAAAAATGTGTGAAGATGGCAGACATTACATCCTGGCTCCTGAGTGACTGCATAGAAAAGGGCTATTCAACCAACCTCTTTTCATCTTTCATGCTGACATGAGAACAAGAAATAAACAGTAGCATATGGGCCTCTGTCCTTTTTTTGTATCTGTTAATTACAGTAAGTAGTGTCACCCTAATTAAAACAATTACGTTTAGATGTCTCCATATAAACTGATGTCATTGTCAAGGCATAGTTCTACCAATAGGTATTAAGGTTCTCAAATGCCAAGTGAATTTGAATACGTTCAGAGAAACTGTCCTGTTCACATATGTGCATGGCCACACAGCGATGCTAACAATGATCCCGCCTAGTACAGTAAAAGACATGCCCAAACTAATAATTTTACATGTGTGTTAAGAAAATTATAAACTCAGCAGAAATCCATTTTCTAGTCATAAAATCTTCAGACTTATTATGGTAATATTTAAGAATATACAAAGGAAGACAAAAGTCAAATAAATTATATTTTCATTCCTCATAAACCATGTAGTTATTAAATACAAGCTAACACATCCTTAAAATTCCAGAAATGAAACCAGGACATTGCCTAACCCTATAGTCTCACTTCTAATAATTCAGAACATTAAAAATTAATACTGTTAATATAAAAATCATAAAAATGTCAAAATATATACTTATTCATATAGAAACTATTTGCATAGTGTTTTTGTATTTCTTAATTGTAAAGAGGAGTTATTTTAATTTTAATTGTGTGGGGCTAAAAAATAAATCACTTCATTTTAAAAGTTAGGATAAATTAATAAAACACAGGAAACATTACCTCCTCTTCAATGTAGTTTTGCTTTTCACCTTTACAGAACAAGTTAAATTTTTAAAAATTACTCACACCATCTACTAAAACAGTCACTCACTATTCTCCCTCCAATTCCTTCCTGGTCATTTAAACCAACATTCCTACCAGAGATAACATTTAGAAGCCAGTATTTTACTGATTCAGTATACATAATAAACACTAAACTAAGGGATCCACAGACAATATCTTTTCATCAAAGTAAATTGAATTTTATTTATTTTAAAATGCACTTTAAATAAAAAGTTATATCCCAAAAATCTCAAGAACCTAAATTTTTATAAGGACATAACATTTATGAACAAAAACACATTTTATAGTATGTGAATATTAAAACTAAAAGAATTTCAACCTTAGAAATTAATTCAAGAGAAACAAATTTTAAATTTTTGTTCCTTTTTTTTTTTTACTGGTTGATAATTCCTAATCAAAATGTCAAAAATGTAAAATCTTCATCTTGTCTTTGAAATTATTATAGTCTACTAGGGGCCCAGTGGAAGAAATTCATGCACAGGAAGTGGGGGGTATCCCTTCAGCCAGACCCGCAGCCTCTCACCATATGGGACCGCTGGCTCCTAACCACTTGCCTGCCTGCCTGCCTGCCTGCCTGCCTTATCGCCCTTAACCACTTGCCTCCCTGCCTCATCGCCCCTAACTGCTCCTCTGACTGCCTGATCGCCCCTATTCATTCTGCCTGCCTGATCACCCCTAACTGCCTCGGCCTCGGCCCCCACCTGCCGTGGCTTCATCCAGAAGGACATCCGGAATGACGTCCGGAAAGTGGCTTGGCTGTCCGGTCTAATTAGCATATTACGCTTGTATTATTATGGATTCTTTGAGCAAAATGACATTCTACCAAATTTTAAGACGGAAGTGCCTAGAGAACGCAGGCATGCACAAAGGACTCATAATTTATTAGCTACAACAAACACAAAAAGTCAGACAAAACCTTACTTTCCTGATAAAAACACGGAGGCTCTTTTAAATGATCTAAAGAGATACCGACTCGTGTGTAGGGTGACAACTGTCAGTGGCTCGGCCATCTCCAGCGTCTAAAATATTCTGACTTTTCTTTGTTCTTCAAAGCCTTACAGTAATCACCATTCCTTTCCATTGCTTTGATGGTGAGATAGCAAACGCCCCAGAAATCCAGGGAGACATTAGCGCACACAGCCCCCGTTTCTAATAAGACATCTATTTGCATACGGCATCCGCGCGATTTAAAATGTGCGCTGATGGCTGGGGAAAGGGAATAGCAGGTTGATATTAGCATGTACAATACCGAGATTGTTTTCACAATCTCATTCCTTGGAGAGGACATCTCATCACCTTCTTTTACAAAGAACCCTACCATCCCTGAGGAGCTGACTGGCTCTGATACCCAAAACAACTGAAATATGAATAAGAAAGTATTTATTATTTATGGACTTTGCTGTAGGAATAATTTGATTAAATTATCAGAGATTTTAACATTTTTGAAACTTAACACACACTTAGGAAGAAGATACTCATTTTATTTAATATCTAAAATTGCATATTAAAATACGATCATCATTTCTTATTTAATTAAAACTTCCTACTCTTGAGAAATTTTTAAGATTAAAAAGTGTTTTTGTTTTGCCCTGGCTTGGTGATTCAGTTTTTTTAGAGTATCATTTAGATGTTCAGTTTTTTGGAGTATCATCCTAAACACCAAAAGGTTGTATCTTCAGTCCCCTCATGGGGTAAGTATGGGAGATAACTGATATTATAATTTATTAGCTACAACAAACACAAAAAGTTAGAAATATCTTTCGCACCAATGTTTTTCTCTCTTTCTCAAAATAAATCAACAAACATGCCCTCAGTTGAAGGATAAAAGAAAGTGTTTTTGTTTTTAATACCCTTTCTTAAACTGGTTTTGCACATTAAAAAAGTTATTAACACCATTGGTAATCAGCAAAATGCAAATTAAAATTAAAATTTAAGTACCACTACACACCCACTAGAATGGTCCAAAGAGATTAACTATACACAAAATAATTGGGAGGATGTAAAACACCTGAAACTCTGATACATTTACAAATAATAAAAGAAAATTAAAAATTAAAAAATGAAATTTCCTTATGACCCAGAGATTCCATTTCTGGGCATATATCCAAAGAAACGAGAAGCACTGATTCAAAAGGACATATGCATCCCTATGTCCATTGCAGCATTATTTACAATAGTCAAGATTTGGAAGCAGCCCAAGTGCCCATCATATGAGTTAATAAAAAAAGCTGTGGTACATTTAGACAACAGAATTCTACTCAGCCATGAAAAAGAAGAAAATTTTACCTTTAGCGACAGCATAGATGGACTTATACTAAGTGAAATAAGCCAGTCAGAGAAAGACAAATGCCATATGATTTCACCTATATGTGGCATCTAATGAGCAAAATAAACAAACAAAATAGAAACAGACTCATAAATACAGAGAATAGTTTGACAGCTTTCAGAAGGGAGCTTGGGGGGTAGGGTGAAAAGGTATAAAGAGATTAAGAAAAAAAAATCCTCCTACACATAGACAACAGTACAGTAATTATCGGAGGGAAAGGTGGTAAGAAGGTAGCAGAGGGTAAAGGGGATATAAATGATGATGAAAGAAGAATTGACTTTGGGTGGTCACAATACAATCTCTCTATATAAAACCCTAATATGCAAATAGACCGGACAGAGGAACAACCAAACGATTGGTTGCTATGGCATGTACTGACCATCAGGGGTCACGTGGGGAACATGCCAGGCGTTGACTGCAGCGGGATGGTGGAGCAGATGAGTAGCGGGGCGCCAGATGGGGCGCTGGTCACTGTCATCGGGACAAGCCACTGGTGGTTACTGAAAATTCTCCCACGGTTCCACCCAGCGCTCATACCTGCTGCCGGTGCTGGTCCACCATCGCTCAGTGCCATCAGCGGGTCCAGGCGGCTGCTGCCAGCCCCGATGGCCCCTCAGGGCCTCTCCACCTCACCCTGCTCCTCAGGGGCGATCGGAGCAACAGCTGCCGCTTGCACCTGCCGCTGGCACCAGCCCCAATTGCACCTGCTCCTGGCAGACAGGACTGGGGACCATGGCAGGAGGGGCCAGGCAGAGGCACGGAGGATGGACCAAGACCCGCCCCTGTGCCCACCGCAGCCTCAGGGCCCACAGTTCCTTAAAAGGTACACGAATTCATGCACTGAGCCCCTAGTATACACATAATGTATTATAGAAATGGACATCTGAAACCATATAAATAAAATAAGCCATATAAATAAAATTATATTGGTATATAATTTTATTTACCAATGCTACCCCAATAAATCCAATAAAACTTTTAAGGAATTAAACAACAGTAAGTGTTAGAAAGAGGACATATTTAAAGAAATAAGCCGAGAATGGTTTGGCTCAGTGGATAGAGCGTCGGCTTGCAGACTGAAAGGTCCCAGGTTCGATTCCAGTCAAGGCTTGCTTGCAGGCACATCTCCACTGTGGGACGTGCAGGAGGCAGCTGATCGATGTCTCTCTCTCATTGATGTTTCTGACTTTCTATCTCTCTCCCTTCCTCTCTGTAAAAAAAAAAATCAATAAAATATATTTTAAAAAAAAAGAAAAGAAAATAGAGATATTGTCCAAGTGGGACTGAGCTACTATCAGCACTTTAAATCTAGAGGTCAGAGAAGTTAGAGGAATTCAAAGTGAAAGGGAGAGGATGGACAAGGAATTCTCTGCTGCTGACTGGGGCCACCCTGGGGCCAGAAATGTGTGCGGCCTGGAAAAGCTTAGTCAGACGAGGAGGAAATGAGGACACCAGTCCGACAACCAGAAGGAAATCAATCCAGCCCTCCACCTACACGCGCTTAGAAGTGGGTTCTGCCAGAGAGCCCGGAACAGCCCGGCTGGCATGTGATTTCAGGTCTGTAAGACCCTGAGCAAAAGACATGACGTTGGCCTGCTGACCTATAAAACGGTGAGCTCACTAAGTGGTGGCTGTGGTAAGCCACTCAGTCCGTGGTCATCATCTGTGAGCGGCAACAGCAGCGAATACACACCTGAAACCTCATGGTCGGTTTCACAGATTTAGGCAATATTCTGGCCTTCGTGAGGATGCTGTAAATAATTTAGATGCGAGTGCTAAAAAGCAACACAAACTTTTAAATAATAGCTTTTTGGTTTCAATTATTAAGAAGGAAAAATAGACAAGTCTGACATAATCCTATTTCATATTCAGGGAGGGAATGTCTATGGAAATAGTGAAACTTTATTTAATTTGACGAGTGAGCTATAGAAGTTCTCTCTACATAAATCCATAATCACACTTATTCACAATAAATCAATATATTTATTATAAAAATACTCTGGACATTTTTTAATGTGTAAGCACACATACAGAACATGTAAGTACAAAGGTAGTTATATGTGATATTCACCCTAGTATTATCGTGTGCCCAAAGAAATAGCTCCATGCATTAAGTTTAGTGCATAAAGCATAATTGATTTTCAGTTAAATAATAAAGTTTCTAAAATATATCCAGAGAAAAATAGCATCATTTGTGATTTTAAAAAAAAAGAGGCAAAGAATAGAAAATAAAAAGATGAGAAAATTACATCTTATAATAAATAATGTAATTATAAAAAAACACAGAAGTTAATTTCCCAATGAAACAGATGCTCAGTGAAGAATGAAAATGACTAAATTATCAAAATGGAAAATTAGAAAGCGGTTTATTTAATAACATAGGCTGACTCTTAATGAAAATCTCCTGCAGTACCTAGAATACACTGATAAAGCGAAAATGATGAGTACGTTATTTCTCAAGTGTGATACATCTAGGAAAGAGCTCAGTGAGCAACCAGCCTCCACACAGAAAAACTCACATACAGAAGCAAAAAAAAAAAAAAATGTTTACGCTGTCTTCCCATTAAAAATCAAACATCACTCTTCCACATTCTGACAATCCCCACCTCCCCGGCTACAGAAAGAAAAACAAGCCGTGGCTTTACTGTAATATTTCTTCCCAACCTAAAACAGCTGCAAAAAAATAAATCTTGTTGGAGATCAGCCTGTTATAAATATCAACACTCCCTTTAAGTAAGGGAGTCCAGTTTTCATACCATCTGCCTCTTCTTAAAAGGGAAAACATATGAAAATCATAAACCAGAACGTGGTTTGAAATAAGGCATTTAAAAAGGAATGCAGTAAAAAAAAAAGCTATGCATGACGCTGAAGCTCTGTCTTTCAAACTGTCCTGTTTACCTCCAATCAGAAAAGGGGTTTCATGAAAGTAAACAACTCCCACTCCATGAAAAACCTGCCTCAAGGAATGAACAGACCAAAAAGAACATTCTCTGTCCTGTGCCATACACACCGCTGTTGGTGTTTTAACTACAATGGTGTGACTTTTCTTATATCTACTTTTTCCAAAACTTTATTACAGCCCGTTCACATATGTTCATGTCGCTGTATTTAAGTACAAAATAATGTTACTAACGGAACTGAATTCTTCCGTTAAGACAGATTCTATCCTCTGCAAAAAAAAAAATTCCTCTGCCTCACTCAACAAAGTGGATTCTAATACCCGAGTGTGGATTTTTATCTTAAAACCTCCTTTCTTCTTTTGCCCTTAATTATTTTTCATTCTTTGTTAACGACCTTGTGATGGAACATTTTAATTTTTTCTCTTACCACATCATTACTACTTCAATAATTAAGTCCATAAACCATATTCATTATTTAACTCCTAAAAGCATTCACAAAAAAAAAAAAAAACTAGATTAATGCGAGATGGGTTATCGAAGAAGACAAGAGGTGTTCAGACTAGTATGCTAGATATGCCTACATAAAGGAATATCCAGGATGGTAACACTTAGATGGCTGAAAGAAAGTAGAAGCAGCATACATTTTTTTAAATAAATGTAAATGTTTAGTCCATTTTCTCAATTCCAGCGGCAGGATCTGAAAATCTCCTGAAACAAAGGCACATAGGCTGCCCGGGCATATTCATCCTCCTCCTCCTCCTCCTCCTCCCCCTGCCTCTTTTTCTCACTCACACACCAAGACACACCACTCTACTGCAAACTAACAAACAAAACAAAAAAATCAAATCACTTAATCACGAGCATTTGCAGTTATTTTTAAAGTGCTAAGACTGCACTGAAGTATGTCCTTCATAGGAAAAATATGTCCGAAGACATTTTTTTAAATTCAATTTGATTCTGTTTTAAATATGGACCACCTAGGCCTGTATTTATATACATGTTATTTTACAAATGATAAATGACATTTAATTGCTTTCTTGGAATGCTGAAACTTCAGGGTACGAGGGAGGAAAGAAGGAGATTTCTTCAACGTAATGGTCAATAATATTTAATCTCAAATTAATTATTTAAAATAAGCATTTTGCAGCAATCAATATTTCATGTTTTTTTGTAATTTGATGTAGGCACTACGAAAGACTGAACAATTAGCTTATCGGTGTTAGAAGAGAAAAGCTATTTTACCTTGGACCTATAAACTCTTAGTTTAAAAGTAAGAGGCTTTTTTCGTATCACATGAAGTCTCCCGTTTATTTTCTAACTTCCCTCCACTAGAATGTAGCAACACAAGAGAGGGGATCTTTGTTGCATTCACTGAAGAATCCAAACAACATGGCATATAGTAAATACTCAATTTTAAGTAAAGATTCTCCATAAGACAGTTATGTTAACTGAAACATTCATGTTATGCTTAATTATTATCCCATATGATAAAGAGTAATGTGAAATTTGACCCTAACGGTGGAACGACCAGGAATGACCGGTTGCTAAGACGCGCATTGACCACCAGGGGGCAGATGCTCAATGCAGGAGCTGCCTCCTGGTGGTCAGTGCGCTTTCACAGGGGGAAGCGCCACTCAGTCAGAAGCCAGCTCATGGCTGGCCAGTGCAGTGATGGTGGTGGGAGCCTCTCTTGCCTCCAAGGTGGCACTAAGGATGTCCAATAAACGGCTCTCCTGTGGGGAGCAATCCTAAGCCGTTAGTCGGACATCCCCCCAGGGCTCCTGGGCTGCCAGAGGGGTTTCTGACTGCCAGCTTAGGCCCGATCCCCTGGGGAGCAGGACCGAGTCAGCAGGTGGACATCCCCCGAGGGCTCCCAGATTGCCAGAGGGATGTCTGATTGCCACCTTAGGCCTGATCCCCCAGGGAATGGGCCTAAGCCATCAGTTGGACATCCCTCGAGGGACTGCGAGAGGGTGCAGGCTGAGCTGAGAGACCCCTCTGAGCGCATGGATTTTCGTGCACCGGGCCTCTAGTAAAAACTAAAAACAATTGGAGTTTTAATATACAGTGGTACCTCGAGATACGAGTGCCCTAACATAGGAGATTTTTGAGATACGAGCCATCGAGTGAGCGATTTTTGCTTTGAAATACGAGCAACAGTTGAGATAGGAGTCATCGCGCGGATCGGCCGGCTGCACACGAGGATCGGCCGGCTGCACACGACCCACCAGTTTACCGTGACTCAAGCGTCTCATAGTTTCCCACGCCTCAAGGTTACGGAACGAATTAAACTCGTATCTCGAGGTACCACTATCTTACCATAAACTTGCTTTTATGAGAATATGAGCCTAATTAACTCTTTTCCTCTCTGGTTCTCTCACTTTTTTTTTTAAAATTAAATGTATTGGGGTAACATTGGTTAATAAGATTACATAGGTTTCTATAATACATTTCTAATAAGAATATGCCCACCACCCAAAGTCAGATCACCTTCTGTTATCATATATTTGACCGCCTTTACCCGTTAGTACACCCACTTCCCCTCCCTCGGCAACCACCACACTCTCCGTGTCCATGAGCTTCGTTTGTTTCTCTTGTTTACTCATTTGTTGCTTTGGTGTTTACATCCACAGGAGTGACATCTGAGGGTTCTCACGCTTTTGTTCTGATTTATTTTGCTCAGCGTGATAGTTTCAAGATCCATCGAGGTTGTCACCAATGGCAGTAACATTTCAGCTTTCCTTATGGCCAAAGACCACAGAATAATACAAGTCAAATCATTTTCCCATTGCGATACTGCTTTTCATAAGAGAAAAAACAACATTCTGAAGCCAGGTTCATTGCCAGAAGCAAACAAACCAAAACAAGAAGAACAAAGTCAAATAAAACAAACCGCTAGTCAAAGGCCCTTTGGCCAACGTAAATCAGACACACACACCTTGCGCTGCGCTGGGGACACGGCCAGGTCTGAGTGCGGGAGGCGCCCGGGGGAAGGTGTCTCCGGAGGCAGGTTTCTACGGGGGAAGCCGCGCTCCCATTCCTCGCAGGTTCAACACCGGACACCGATGACAACGCTCTGAGCTGCCTTCTCTTGCTGGAATTCAAAATATAACATAAACATTAAACGGATCGTCCGCAGTTCCCTGATTGTCCAAAGAATAAAATCACCGTGGGAGCGCTTTCCAAAAAATTAGGTGTGCTAATTCTGATCCATGTTCAATTGAATTAAGTTACCATATTTTCTGGCGTGTAAGATGACTTTTTAACCCAGGAAAATCTTCTCAAAAGTTGGGGGTCGTCTTATACGCTGGGGATCATATAACAGGGCGAGTATATCCCAAACTCTATATTTTAACTGGAAAAGTTGGGGGTCGTCTTATACATCCAGTCCTCTTATACACGGGAAAATACGGTATTATGACCACATATATTGGAAAATGCTGCATAATATACCGCCTTTTTTCACAAGACAAGGTTTCATCAAAAGGCTCTGAGAAGCGCTAGAAGAGAAAACCCCATTTAAATTTATGTAATCCAGTGTGTCCCAAGTTTATTTAAGTGAAGAGCCCTTTCTACTGTAATAAGTAGTCATGTTATTTTTGCACATTATACTTTACAAATGGTACATTGTATAGCAAGTATCTGAAAGGTGGTGAAAGATGCTTCCACAATATTTTCAAGGTGAATATGAATGCAAAGAGATAGATACAAATTCATTTTCTGTATTGCAATGTGTACAGAGTTGAACTGTAAAATAACTATATCTATTCAAACATAAACTTTTCAGTGTCTGTTAATTTTTAAGCTAAATGTTCATTTAAAGAGCAACAAGGAAAAGAATCAAGTAATATATGATTTACTCATTTCTACTCCATGAATATTTACTAAGTAACTATCATGTGCCAGCCACTGAAATTATCTCTTGTTTATGCTGCATCTGCTCTCATATAGTTGAAGATCAAATGTAAATGGTCCCAAACACTATGTAATAATAATACTACCAACTCAAAACATAAGGCCAAATATTTGAAAGCACAAGTTTTACTCCTTCTAATCAGATCATTAAATAATCGCTTATCATTTGTAGACTAATATTAAATAGTGATCATAATCCAGGCCAAGCATCAGAATATGCAAGCATAGTCTTCTTTGTAAAATGTGCTGCCAAAGAATGAAGCTGAACTTCTACTACACAGCATCTACAAAATTTAGCACAAATTATCAACTAATAAATAAATAAATAAATAAATAAATAAATAAATAAATAAATAAATAAGAGACCTAGATCCAAAGGCTGAAGATATTAAAAGGTTTAGAAGCAATTACAGTAGTAAAATTCCATGACTTTAGGAAAAGTGTTTTTTGTTAGACACAACACCTAAAGCACATGCAACAAAAGTGAAAAATAGATAAAATGTACTTCATCGAAGTGTGGGGAGTGGAAGGGGGACAAAAAACACGTTTGTGCTCTACTGTCCATGATTTTTAAAAAAGGAAAAGACACGCCACAGAACGGGAGAAAATATTTGCAAATCAGAGATCTGATAAGGGTACGCAGAATATATGAAGAACTCTTACAACACAAGAGTAAAAATACAACGAAATCCAATGAAAAGCTGGGCAACGAATCTCAACAAACATTTCTTCAGAAAGGAAATATGAACTGCCAATAAGCACATGAAAAGATGCTCAATATCATCAGTCATTAGAAAATAAAATCAAAATCTCTATGAGAAACCAATTCACATCCACTAGGATGGCTGTACCAGAAGACAGACAATAAGTACTAGTTGGGCCGAAACCAGTTTGGCTCAGTGGACAGAGTATCGGCCTGCAGACTGAAGAGTCCCAGGTTCGATTCCGGTCAAGGGCATGTACCTTGATTGCGGGCACATCTCCACTGTGGGGCGTGCAGGAGGTGGCTGATCGATGTCTCTCTCTCATCGATGTTTCTAACTCTCTATCCCTCTCTCTTCCTCTCTGTAAAAACATCAATAAAATATATATCTTTAAAAAGAAGTGGTTGGTTAAGAAGAGAAGAAACTATAATCTTCATACATGACTGATGGGAAAGTAAAATGGTACAGCCATTTTAGAAAATGGCAGTTCCTCAAAAAAAATACTAACAGAATGACCATATGACCTAGCAACTCCACTCCGAGATATATACCCAAGAGAAATGGAAACATGGATCCATAAAAATCATTTTAAAAAAAGGACATATCTACACTGCAGCCAAATCTAAAACTCTCAGTCCCGTGTCCTTTCTACCTGGAGTAGGTTATAAACTGCAATCCACAGTAAGGATTTTGCTACAGGTATTCATATAATTTACTATTCTACATCCTCTGATATTTAAATCATTTAATATTCAAAGTAGGTGAAAAATGCTGTTTGGATTAAACGATCTTCCTTTTGTCTTTGCCTGCATTGTAAGTCGTTCCATTTAATGGGTCTGCTATTTCTGTAGCTGTGTCACCACATCATACCGCTACAGAAGAACCAAACTTTTTATTCCTACATGTTCAATGGCTTGAAAACCATAAAGCTGATAAGATCCTATCGTTTATCAAACTGTTTCCACCTTCTGATTCAACGAAACAGTATTAGTTAAAGCTCCCAGGACCGCGTATTAGCTTTCTATTATTGCAGTGTAACATTTCAAAAGCAAGAGGTAAGCTAAGAGATCACCTTTTCTTTTTCAGGAAAACGTACATCTATCTCACTCCCTGGTTGTAAACAGACTTAACATTTCTGCCGTATGCAAGGGGATTAAATGTGCGTACTATGTGTTTAAAAACTTGGCTCTGCGGCGCTATGATCCTTATCTGCTCAGTGAAAAGTGTCCCGAGGATATCAAATATGATGAAATGTGTATCACCAGTTTCAATGATCGTTTTAGTCATTCTGAAAGAATAAAGGTAACTCCATTCTAAGCAGAATGTCACACACACACACACACACACACACACACACACACACAGAAAGAGAGAGGGAGAGAGAGAGAGAATGTAATTCTCTAATCTCTTTGACCCTCTTCTAATTTCTCCACCAGAAATGAAGTGAGGGAAGAAAGGAATAGTTACTTGTTAAAAACAAGACAACAGCTAAAACAGGTTTGGCTCAGTGGATAGAGCATCAGCCTTCGGACTGAAGGGTCCCAGGTTTGATTCCGGTCAAGGGCATGTATCTGGTTGCAGGCGCATCCCCAGTAGGGGTCCTGCAGGAGGCGGGTGATCGATGTCTCTCTCTCATGGATGTTTCTGGCTCTCTATCCTTCCTCTCTGTGAAAAATCAATAAAATATATTTTTTTAAAAAAACACACAAACAAAAACAAGACAACACGCCCAAAATGGGGTCGCTCCCGCTCAGCCCCACATCCCCAAACCAAGACACACATAATGCATCTCTCCCAGAAATGGCATCTTAAACTCTTCCCGGGCATCACCTGACCAGCACTAACTGGTTCGGTAACCTGCCTCCTAGGCCCCTGCCATCTCCCTGCTAGCGGTTCTCACCCTGTGGCCTGAGACCATCGGAAACACAGGTATTTACATTCCGATGCATTAACAGCAGCAAAATGACAGTGATGAAGTAGCAGCGAAAATAATTGTAAGGTTGGGGGTCACCACAGCCTGAGGAGCTGTCTTAAAGGTTCGCAGCCTTAGGAAGATCGAGAACCACTGACTTAGAAGCTTCTCGTGTTCTACAGCCTCTCAGAGCTCCTTTTCTAGTTGCTAGACCTCTGGTTGGCAAACTGCAGCTCACGAGCCACATGCGGCTCTTTGTCCCCTTGAGTGTGGTTCTTCCACAAAATACCACGGCCTGGGCGAGTCTATTTTGATTAAGTGGCGTTAGAAGACGTTTAAGTTTAAAATGTGGCTCTCCAAAGAAATTTCCATCGTTGTCCTGTTGATATTTGGCTCTGCTGACTGATGAGTTTGCCGACCACTGTCAGCTCGAGTGAATGCTGACCAATTTTTGCTCAAATAACTCTCAAAATTGCCAATATTTCTGTGTATCTTTTAAGAAACTAAACAGTTTGAATAAAATCACGCGTTAAAGAAACAATATGTAATGACATGTTGACTGATGCCCACTTTCAGTGATAAAGCTGGGTAAAGGAACTTGGAGCAAAGAAAAAAAACACCTATTTTTAGTCTTCTATTTTAAAACGGAAATCAGGAAAAGAGCCACAATGGAACCATCCCAAATGTGCTTTTAGGCACGGGAAATTAAAATGTTATATAAGATTGTTCACTTAAATTTCAGAAAAGGTATTAGGAGTCAAGTAATGATATTCTGGTGGCAAATACTAAATGTAACCAATTTGCCTTTGTCCGGAATGGACTTTGATTAGAGAAAATTTATGTACTTAATGTTTACTTCAAAAATACAATTTAATATTTTCCCAAAATATTTGATAAATTCTCTCTTCACTTCCTTAAATATTGAAATACGGTTTAAGCGAATGCTCCAAGGGCACTGGGGATAAAATACAGCTGACATGGTTTTGGAAGACAATGACAAGTTATGGAACATCGATAGTTCCAGTTTGTCAAACGTTTTTTTGTTTGTTTTTTGTTTTGTTTTTTAGTCCTCACCCAAGGATATTTTTCCATTCATGTTTAGAGAGAGCGGAAGAGAGAGGGAGACAGAGAGAAATATCGATGTGAGAGAAACTCATCGATTGGTTGCCTCCTGCAAGAGCCTAAACTCTATCCACTGAGCCAAACCAGCTAGGGCTGTTAAACGTTTAAAAAAAAAAAAGGAAAGAAAAGAAAGGAAGGAAGGAAGGAAGGAAGGAAGGAAGGAAGGAAGGAAGGAAGGAAGGAAGGAAGGAAGGAAGAAGGAAGACTGGGGATTGGCTGAAGACCTTGAACTACGGTAAACTATGGCAGAGAAAAAAAACACCTAGTTCTGCTCCTGGCTATGTAGCTTTGGATATAAGTTACCCAGTCTCTCTGTGGGGTAAAGGAAAGAGTAATTTCCTTACATTTTAAGAAGTTGATGGAAAACACGTGTTCTTAATCTCACTTCCACTTACTGTTCAACTTGTGTCTTTTTCTAACAGCACTTTGTCTTTTTCCCAGAGTGGAGTCCATAGCTCTCCTTGGCATCTCCAACTGGCATCTGATACTAAGAAGATCCTTCCTCACTGGATTACAAAGTACTACTCTGTTCCAGTACTTTCGGGGGATGTATATTCTCGAATAAAAAAACCGGTGACGTCAAGAAGGGGAAAGGTGGCATGCAGAGCATTTCCGGTGCTATCCAACCAGAACTAATCCACAATGGAGGGATGACTAATGGGTTTCTTCCCCATTTCTAAGTACAGTGGTCCCTCGAGATACGAGTTTAATTCCATAACCTCGAGTCGCGGTAAACTGTTGGGTCGTGTGCAGCCAGCCGATCCGTGCGATTACTTGTAACTCAAATGTTGCTCGTATTTCAAAGCAAAAATCGCTTGCTCAACGGCTCATATCTCAAAAATCTCGAGGTACCACTGTAACTCAAAGATGGAGTTTGAAAAAATACTCCAAGCAGATGGATCATAACCACCTGTGTTTGCAAACTCAGGTCATATAGACAAAAGGAGAGGTTAAAAGTGTAATCAGTAACGCTTTACAGCTGTGCAGATGATGGCTTTAAAACGACTTTCCCGACCAACTGTCCTCCTTCACTTTAGGAACAAAGGGCACGTAAGCATCCTCCCTGGATAGATAACCACCTTGCGGTTTATTGCCCAAGGACCAACATAACCCAACCCTGCCCGTTTCCTGATCACTAGGCCCCGGTCCTTCCCGGGGTTAACACCCTGGAAAAGCTTCCTTCTTGGCGATGCAGGCAGTAAGCCAGCCTCGAAGAAGGAAGTGGAGGCAGCAGACTTTGGGCTCCTCTGTTTTCTCTCGGGATTGTTTCTGCTGCCCAATCATGTGGTAAAGGAGAGAGAGTTGTATGTGGTTACCACCTCAGGGTTAATGACTTAATACGGGCCAATGAAAGGGACTGAAAGGGAGATCACACACATATACGGTCCAATAATGCACTGCCTCGACTTCCTGAAAAGCTCTCAGAGACAAAGGGACAGCAGCAAGAAAGAGAATTGGGGGGAGCAGAAACCAGATCTACTCTGCTGGGCTCCGGGGTTCATCCAGCACCGGGAACAGATCCCCCCCTCCTCCTTTCCCGCCAACCCCTGGCCCATCATCACCACCACCCTCTAATACAGTGGTTCTCAACCTTCCTGATGCCACGACCCTTTAAGCCAGCTCCTCATGTGGTGGTGACCCCAGCCATAAAATTATTTCCGTTGCTACTTAATCGCTGTCATCTTGCTACTGTTATGAGTCGTAATGTCAATATCTGATATGCGGGGTGTATTTTCATTGTTACAAATGGAACGTAATTAAAGCCTAGTGGTCATCACAATTAGATATTGTGAAATATTTACTTTTAATTACAAATAAATGAAATTTTGTCTGGAAGCGTGGTGTAGCATGGGCAACAGTCTTCATATGACAACAGTAAACTACATGATTACATTTTCCGATGGTTTTAGGCCACTCCTGTGCAAGGCTCTTTTGACCCCAAAGGGGTCGCGACCCACAGGTTGAGAACCGCTGCCCCAATAAAACCTACTACCCTGCAGCTCTTCTCTGCACACGTCCTGGTCTGCAGATGCTTATTGATGAAGGAAGGAAGGCGGAGGGAGAGAGTGCAGGGGCGGAAAATGGCAAAAGAAAGGCCTGAGCTTGAGCTACAGAACGCAGGAAACTGAAAAATATAATAAACCCACGCCAATGCCCAGGCAGCACAAAGGAGGGAGGGAGGAAGGGAGCCAGCCAGGCAGCCAGCCTGGGGAGGTGGGCGGGGCCAGGCCCCGGAGCCCCGCAGGCCCCGCCCCTCCACGCAGGCAGAGCGGAAGCCGCGCGTTCCTTAGCAACCGCGGCGGCCACGCCCACCGCAGCCCAGAGTCCGCGCAGCTCATTCCCACCCGCGCGGTCCTCTAAGTCACTAACCGGACCCACGGCGTGTCCCCCCCCCGGGCCCGGGTCC